>FLRD01000795.1:0-21955 GCA_900088485.1 Plasmodium ovale wallikeri
TGAAAACCCTGAACTGAAAACCCTGAACTGAAAACCCTGAACTGAAAACCCTGAACTGAAAACCCTGAACTGAAAACCCTGAACTGAAAACCCTGAACTGAAAACCCTGAACTGAAAACCCTAAACATTTTTTCTATAATTAGGTAATAATGTATATAATCGTTATATATAGTATATTATTTGTTACAAAAGTTAAATTATATAATTTAATTTTATGTATTTCATAATACTGGGAAGGATTATACAGCACATAATGTGTAATGTTATATTTATAGTACAAAGTGTAAGAATACATTAAATCGTATTTTCTGTTATGTATTGAATGTCGTCTATATATGTAATAAAATAAATAGTGCAATAGAAAAATGTATTATTAGAAAATATTTATTTTTATATATAAATACAATTATCAAGTTCATTATAGGTCCTTTTATGTGAATATCACTAATGTATCATAACTATCTTCAAACATTATATATTATGAACATATTTTATTATTTACTCCTTCATTATAATAAGCGCATCTATATATATTTATTATTACATTACGACACTTATACTTATTCTCTTTGTGATTAATAGATTATTAAATTATTCAATTTTTTAAGTATAAATCATAATATATATTATGATCTTAAATTTTAAACAAATGCGTTTTAAAGTTTATTTATAATTTTAAGTAATCCCATATTTCCTTATACTAATGGACTGCATACTAACCTATTATTGCTGTTAAACTTTATTTTATATTACGATTTATATACATAATTCTTATAAATTACCAAAAATTATGTAACCCTAATATATGTACATCTATTATTCAGGAAAATATAAAATCTCAGAATATAATAAAATTTAGCAATGTATCATTTCTTTACTTTTAGTTGTTAATTTATAAGTGTACATAAAACATTTTCTTTAATAATAATTATATATTCTTTTCAAATGTTATATTAACTAAAACGCTTCTGTGCATTTTTATACATATTTTAATGCTCCATTACAGTTGCTTCCCATTATAAGTTGTGTGACATGAGTATTCATAAATTTTGTAATAAACATATTGTACCATTATTTTTTATATACAATCAATCACAGTCCAATTGATCTTCCTCAGAAGTCTTATTATTCATAAGGGCATGAAATTTTATTATATGCATTTCAATTATCAATTATCGCCAGAGTGATACAGTATATTATATTCCGTGTAATCTGAATTGTTCCCTTCATATTCGTATTTATCTAATTCTGATTCATCATATCCTTCATTTGGATTTTTCAAAATATTTTTCATTAATCCAAATGGACGTCCTAACATACTTCTAAGTGGAGTAAACTAAAGAACATGTAATAAGGTATACATTTATTTATAGTGTTATATTAAAGTGGTAATATTTTATAATGTTCTATAGAAGAATATCTTCGTTCAGTATTATAATTACCAAAAAAAATTCACTAACCTTATAAGAAATAAGTAAAATAACAAATATACCAACAAGGGAGCTTGAAACTACAGTTGGAATTCTATTTCCAGAAATGTCCTCAGGCATACTAGCATATGATTCATCGTCTCCACTTCCTGCAAGAGTATCTCTCCATATTGGGGCCCTAATTACTAATGACTTCAAGCCTTCGTGCTCAAACACTTTAGCATCTATTACTTCATCATTACATGATAAAGATAGTTCATCATCAAAACTAATATATTCCTTAATAAATTTTTTAAATTCGCTACAATACATAGTACTGCTATCATCACAAGTATCATAAAAACTACTATAAAAAGCCTTAACATTGTTGAAATTTTTGCAATATTTACTATTGGATATTTGATGAATTATTTTTTCATGTTTCCCTTTATATGTATCATAAAATGCAAAATAATCATATAATGTTTTAATAGTTTTCATTTCATTCAACTTCATAGCATGATAATCACAATTTGCATTAGAGAATAAGTCCTTTTCCTTTTCCAATATATCAAAAAGCTCTGTAATCTGATTACCCTTGAATTCTTTATCTATTATTTGATCATAAAACCAATACTTGAAATATGTGCAAACATTACCTTTTTCATATTTTATATCAAGAAAATATTCATCTTGCATATATCTTATTCTGTTCAAAATGGACTTAACTTTCCCAAAAAATAATCTAACTGATGGATTTACATTTGCATATTGGTCGTCTAATCCACAATATTTATATGATTCATCACCATTATGGTCACATGTTTGCAGGAATTTATTGTAAACCTTATACAAAGCTGTGTTCTTAAATTCATTATCCTAAAAATTGAAAAAAAATTAACAAAAATTTATCATTATTATATTCATTTTACATAAAATCATGGAATACTAATTGTAATAGTATTTGCGAAAATAATCATAATTTCTTCATAAAATATAAATTAACTTCTTTAGCCAAGTTCTCAAAAGTACATAAATTTGGATTTGCAGACATTATAATTATGTTAAATAATTCAAAATTAAGATATTAAGTTAATTCTATTTAGAAGACAAAAACACATTATCTACTGATGTATCGTATATTATATAACATGTAAAATAAAATATAAGCGTATAAATATTCTTAAGGAGTATTCCTTAAATACACTGCTAAATTAAATAATTAAAGCTCTACAAAATTCAGCGAAAGGGAAATTATTTATTTTTCAAGAAAGAATATATTTAAGAAATCTTATAATAAATTTTAACCGAATATAATGAAATACAGAATATATTCTATAATATAAAGTTATATTATAGCATAGTATTATAAAAGTACAATATAATTTCTTTTTGTAATAAAATATAAAAGAACACATATGTTCAAAATTCCTACATGTAAAATATATTATTATTCAGAAAATAAGCATTAAAAAAAAAAAGTTCAACTATAAAATTATTTATTACTCATAAATAATATTATATGTTAAAATTATCATTTACGTATTTATCTGTAGTTATTTATATTAAAATTTTGAAGTTACAATACATTAATTATTTTTGCATGCATTTTTGGAGAATCATATTGATACACAATTTATATATAAATATAATATAATTAATATAAATATATTATAAGAAATAATAAATATGAATATAAAAATATAATTATATTTCATAACATAGAAAAATATATTATATAGAGAAATAATAAATTTATAAGTAAATTAGTATTAATATATATAATATTTTATAATTTAAATTTTTTTCTACCTTTCTCTCTTTTTTAACTTAAAAGTATCACAATATTTTACCGCACAATATATTACAATCGCCATAGCACCGTACATATATATATTAAAATATGTGTTAGGGTGTAAAAAAATATATTCTTATTAATAATTTCATATATTCATAATTTACATTTTCATTACTTATTCAACATTAACTGCGGTAAAATATTTTTTTATCTGAACACACAAAAGGGTAAATCCATATTTACATGTCAAAAATTTATATAACGTAAACCATATATGTCAGAATATATTTATATTTTAATAATATTTATTATAATATGAATATATAAATAATCAAATAAAAAAGGTAGCAATATGTTATATTCATGTTATGTATCTTTCCTATACCTATGCGCCATGAAAAAAAAGGCATGCATTAATAATATATATATCATGACACACTGAAACAGTAATCAATAAGTAAAACATATTATATACCATACTTATTACAATAATTTATTTTTAAATTTTATATAATTTATATACTATTTATGCACTTATAAGGTTACAAAATTATAAGGACCATTATAATGAAATTAAAAATATATTTATAATAAATATAGATATACAATGAATGAATTATTAGAATAAATATACATTATATCATTTATCCTTTCTATAATGTACTATAAAAATATGAAAGCAAAATTATAAACTTTTTATTATATATTATGATATTTTGAGGATATTTTTATTTTATATAAATATACAAACATAATATATACTTTTATATTCAAATTTTTATGCATACCTTATCCTTTATTTATATTTATACATTCATTTACATAACATATATATTTTTCCTAATTACACTGAATTTATTTATAAAATTAGGATCCACCTTAGAATACATGTGTTACATGTTGAATATTATTTCTATATATAAAAGCATATTTATATATTAAGGATATTCTCTTTAATATCCTATATATATATATAATATTTATCTCTCTTCTATCTGAAGTGTATTTTAATACAAAATAATGCGTTAATACAATTAAAAAAATACTTGTAAATCATAATACCTTTCCGAAGAAATGTTATATAAGCATATAACCATATATTCCCATAAATCATGTGTTTACTAAATGATGCATTTCTATATATTAGCTAAATATATTATTTAATTTAGATTAAATATATATTTTTAATATTCTTTAAAATTATAATTACTCAGTTATTACTTTTAATATGCATTAGAACACTGTTATTTGCATTATTCAGTGTAAGATAAAAAAATTATCTTTTCTATTGTTATGTAATGTTAAAAAATACATATATTAATATATAAGGAATAGCATATAAATATAATATAAAATATGTGTTTTAAAATTAATGATAAAATTATTAGCATGTTTAACTTTTAATTATATTACTTTTTTTTTAATTTTATGTTCTTGCTTATTTTCTTACATGGTTTTTTTTTTTAAAAAATATTAGACTTTTAAGTAGATGCATTATTAATATGATCAGTACTATATTGAATTCAAGTCATATTATATGTTTAAATATTAATGTATTACCTGAAATCTATATAAATGTATATATATTCTCTTTTAATATAGCATTCATTTCATATCATCGTAAAATTTTTTTTCATGAAAATTATAAATTTATTTTGATTGTTGATACATGCTTACTATTTATATTTTTTATAAATACAATTTTTCTTGTATTATATTTTAGTTATTCATAATATATACTATAGAATGCGATATTAAATTATTATAAGGCACTTTATAAATAATTTTTTTAATAATTTCTCCTTAAAAAGTATATATATATACTCTTTACTTCTATACAAATATCATTTTTTTATCCCATGTGTTTTCTATAAAAATATAAATTATTAAAATGAGGAATTAGAATTATTTTCGAATATTCATGATAAATATATAATAACTAATGACATATATATTTTGGAATTCCTTAAATAATATTAATCTCTCGTACTGTTAATGTCGCATGCAATAGTAAAAAATCGTAAGAACTTAATGTAATAGAAATTATTGTTAAATTTAAATGTATTCAATAATTTACTATTTTATTTTAATAAAAAAATGAATAAATAAATATTTCTGTGTACGTATATTATTACGTTTTATATATTTTAACGTATTAAATATTTGGTATATTACTTGATATTTTCTTCATTTTCCTATAACTACTTTTTAGATGTTACCAATAAATTATATATAAACATCTTTTTATTATACAATTATAATAAACAATTTAATTAAGTGTTTTTTATGAATGTGTAAAGTAATAAATGCACATTATACATATCATTAATTATAATAAATATGCTATATACATAAATATAATTAATAATTTGTTGTAAAAAAATCATTGTATACGAAAGCTTACAATATATAATCTTAAATAGAACATGCAAATCTGTATATTCTAATTAAAAAAAATTGCATTATATAATTTCATATGTATTCTTTTAAGAAATTAAATTTCACCATTGTCATATATACAATTTACTGTGTTATATAAAAAAAGTTATATAAATTCAACTAAGAAAATATTTAAATTTTTTTATTAATTTTTTAACAATAGGGAAGTAAATTTTCTTTTTTTTTTACAATTATAATGTAATTAATGTATAAGAAATTAATCAGTACAGAATCATTAGAAATTATGAAATTTATATTCATTCAGATTTTTGTTCCTAACTTATATTTTATGTACAATATTATTGTTCACTGAAACATACTCATATAATCATATTTATGTTGAAATAAAAGTTCAATTTATTATTATATTAATATTACATGTATAATTATTTTAAATATTAATGTATAAATATAAAGAAACCGAATAAATATATTATTAAGTTATAAGTCAATAAATGAATACAAGTAGTATAAGAAATATTGTTCATATAACGCAAGAATCCCATAAAAGAAAAAATTAGTACTATGAATTACAATAATTTTATAAAAAAGAAAAAATGAAAATTTTTAAATTATATCAGTAGTACTTATAAATGAATGCATTTTTATTAGAAGTAAAAAAAAAAAAAATTATCTAACATTTAATTTTAATTTATATATATCTCTAATTTAACTACACCTGTATCATATGGTAATTTTTTTTGGAAATTTTTTGATTTTTATATATGTTTTTTTGGAAGAATACATTTTTTATTATTATTTATATAAAATATATTTGCCCGATTAGTAAAATAGTATAATGATATAATTCTTTTACATGTAAAAAATATATATGAATTCATGTAAGGATAAGTAATAATAAAATACTATTCAATTATATACATTTATTTAATATCATAGTTCTCTCTAGTGTTAATACTGAGAACCTTATAAAAATATATATATTTCATACAACAATAAGAAATATATATAAATTTTTTTTATTTTTTTTTCCCTTCAAATATTATGTACACACTTCCCTTCTCGAATGTGTCATATATTGGGTATGTTTGAAAAAGAGAAATCATCATGCAATATTTCAATGAAAAATATATTATTTAAGTTATATCACATTTTAAATATTTTGTTCTTCATAGAAATTCTTTTATTTTTTATAACTGAATCCATGAATACGCAAAAAATATATAAAGGTATAATTATGTGTTTTCTTATTACACATGCATGATTACGATATCTGGATTCATTTATTCTAAGTAGAATTATAAATATTTCTTGTAATTAATGTATGATATATTTTAATATTAATTATTCCTTATTTTATATAAATATATATTATTTTGATATTATATTATAATTTTTATTGTTTAATTATATATATTTTTGAATAATTATGAATATTCATGTAGTATTCAAATATATTTAATGTTGAAAGTTATAGTTATATTTAATTGTACCTTTGATTACACTTTAGTTATATAAATAATCAGAGGTATCCATATTATATTATTGATAATTATTTTTATTATTGTTATATACATTTTTTCCTTTTATTATATGTAGGATATGTAATTTACTCAAACGAAAATCATAAGAACCATTACACGTATTAGGGAGATTTGATGCATTTCCTTATAACTTGTTATTGATTTGTACTGCAAATGTCTTATCTATGCATTTTATATCTTAAAATACAAAGTATATATTTATAATTCTGATGATTATGTGAATTATGACTTTCAATGAATGATGTATTAATTTTTACCATAACTTTGAATTTATATAAGAATATTATTATTATTTTATTATATCATTATATTTGTACAAATAAAAAGCATATTTTGCATTTTATATTAAATATATATTTTGTGCAGCATGATATGAGAAAGGAATTGCGCTTTTCTGTGATTTATCGTTATATGACTCCTAAGCATTTTGTAACAATTGAATTTATATTTTTCCCCTTATAGAATACATATATATACTTCTTGCTGCATTGCGCAGTGTGCCTGTTAAGATTCTAAGTATTATAAAATGTATAAAATATTATACATGTTATACATATTTGTTACAATTATAATAATTAAAAAGAAAAGATTATTATATAATATAAAAATATTTTATTGTATATAAATTGGAATATGAAATTAACTAATATGTTAAAAATAATAAAGTAATTGAAATTCATAATATTCGATATATACCCTTAAGACATATGATAAAATGTGATCAGTTAGCAGCAAATTCATTTGAAAAGACTTTATTTTCTTTATATGATAAGCAAACGATAAATTCATTAGGAAAATTATATTTAATAACTTCCAAGTTTTTGTCCATATATTTTTCATTACAATGTACTTTTTGCAACAGTTTTTCAGTAGATATGTTATAGTTCTAAATTATATTTAATATGATACAAAATTTCTTATCATAAATTCCAATACATTGTGTGAGGAAATTAATTTATATTTTATCAAGTACATTAATACATATGCAGTACTTCTTCTTTGTATACTAATTTTCATAGGAAAATATATTCAATATATATATTTGAACAGAAATACTGCAATAATATTGTGTGCATATTGAAACATATCTGCATTTAAAGATTCTGTGCAATGTAATGCATAATTAATATTTCTCATTTGTATATTTATGATTATTACAATAAAATCTATAATTTAAATATGATGTTAAGTCGTCAGTACTATTCATTGCGACATGTTATGAGTATAATTGCATAAAAAATTCATAAATAAAAAGAAAATAATTAATAAAAGCAGTAGATAAATTATAATATAAATAATATTCTAAAGGGTAATAAATAGTAAAAAATAATGATAATAATATTACATTCAGAAAAACAGAAATTTATAAAATAAATATATTTATTTTTGAACGATATATTTTTCCTCATTCTTGTTACATACAATTGGAAATAAAACAATATTTTGGTGTTTTTTGATATTATTTTTCATGGTCTGTAAAAATTTTCGTTACATTATTTTAATAATAGAAATGCAGCATGATAAAAAGATTATAAATGGAAATTTTATGAATTCATATTCACGAACACTGGAAAATGATTTAGTAAATAATATAATTTTCAAGAAATGTTTATATAATTATCCTTTTTCCTAAAATATTTTTTCAACAAAGCAGGAACTCATTGAAATATATATATATGAATAAATAGTTTTACAGTTAAATGTATAAGCCTTCTTATGATATCCTTATACAAATATGCTTATGATCACTGTTCTCAAGAAGAAATATATATATATTACTTCAAGATTTCATATGCTTTATACAAATATAATGAAAAAGTAAAATATTTCTATACTTGGAAGAACAAATGAATGTGTAGTGCTTGAAAAATATAGAATATTTGTATTTATATAACAAATTTTTATTTGATAGATCATTTAAAATAATATTCGCATGTATTACTCCTTATGAACAATATAAATCTATATATTATTATTGATTCCAAATGTGTACATTATTCTTCAATACTACTATATTAAAAGGTAAAATATGAATTTAATTTTATTATAGTATAACATTATTTATAAATGAGTTTACATTCATTTTTATTTTTTATGGGATTCATATGGAGACTCTCTTACAATAAATGAAACTCATTCTTTCCTGTATTCATATAAAATTTTTACGAAACGTTAACAATATTAACCGTCACACTACATTTATTTTATTTACTTCATTTTGAAAACTTATAGAACATTGAAATGATATATATTTATGTAAATTTTAATGAAAAAAGAATATACATAAATTTCTTTACTTATATGTCCATGAAAGTGTTATAGCTGAATATTTATGCGTAATATAATACTAATATATATATTTATATAAGAAATTAGAAAAAAATTGTAAAATAAAATATTTCCTATATTTTTAGAAGTCTAAACTGAAAAATATTCTCTACAGTATGATGTAAAGTACGGCGTATTTTACAATTTCATACATTCATGCATTGAATGAATAGAACTTGTTTTGTTACTGATAAAGAAGATAAATGTATATAACTTCATAATATTGTCCATAAGGTTTTTTTTTTTTTTTTTCATGGAAAACTACAAGTTTTTGAAATGAGATGAAAAATAATTATTATTATTTATATATTAAAAATCATTCAAACTTTCATTATTAAGATACATTAAATTTAAAGAAAAATTCAATCATTGTTAATGCTGTATATCACCTTTTATAGATTTTTTTATAATTCGTATAATACATAAAATTTTGGAAAATTCTTGTATACGAAATCATGTATTTCATGAATTAAATTATGTTTTTATTCATATACGTTATAGTTACTGAGAATATATCGGTAAAAAAGTATCATAATTTTATCATATAAGAATTTATGTGTCAAGTGCAGATTTCACAGAAATTAAAGAATTCCGTATATTTATATAGAATACACAGATCATAATAAATTCAGTAAATATTAAATAGAAGATTGATAAGTATGAAAAATATTCGACAAATAATTATAACTTCATAATTCATTAAGGTATGAGACACTGTATCAACAGATAAGATATCTTCATCGTTCTTATTCTTTACCCTGAACCCTGAAAAATTAATTTAGATAATACTCCATTATATTTTAGAAAATTACTTACAAAAATTAAAAAAAAATGAGATTAAAGTATGAACACATTACATTTTTTTTAACATAAATTAAATATTCGATATAGGTGTAATTATAAATTTCTAAAAAACAAATAAAAAAATATATTTTAGGATAAAGTAAAATGCTTTTATATACTAGCTTTTTCACACATATTTCTTTTGTTAGCCGCTGTATCATATGTAATAAAATTAGATGGAATATAAATGTAGTTATAATCATATATTATATACAATGCGTATTATATATGATGATATAGAATGCATTATTTCTTTTATTTTTAAATTGTAAATAAGATCTCTCATTCATATGTTTTAATAAATTCCTAATATTTATAGTGATATTATAGTAATATTAAGGTAATATAAACTTTATTTAATCATTTAATATTAAATGATATTTTTAATAATAAAGAAATATTAGATTCCGGGCATTTATTGTATTTTTCTTCAAAACAGTATATACGTCAATGAATGCTCTTACTTTTATTAAAAATTTTTAAGAAATATATAAGAAATTTAATAATTCACTAGTTAACTATATAAATTTGGTTAATTATACACTAGTTTAGGATGCTATAAAGGCTGAATTTATATTTTTCATTGAAATATTTAAAAAAAAAAAATTTTTTAATTTTTTATTTGAATATAATTTATTTGCTTATTAATATTTGTTCGTGTAATCAAAATCTTTATTATGATTATGATATTAATATTATTATAATGAAAAAAAAATTGAGAATACGGTATTTTTAGATAAATGAAATTCCTATTTTGTATTTATATGTAGGAATATAAAATAAAAAATACAATTTTTCTATTAAATAAGGTTTATATATTTTTTTATTTATATAATATATATAATTATTCTATCATAATATTTTATTTTAGTTCTTATTTTATAATATAGCAAATTTCTGGTATCAAAATATAATTTATTTTCTTCGAAGGTTTTATCAAATAATACATCTATATATATTTATATTAACTATAACCTTAATAATTGCAAGAATAATAATATACATATATATATGTATATGTATATGTATTTTAAAATATATATATAGTTATAATATTTATACATATATATTAATTTGTACTATTTAAAATAATATAAGCATGTTAATGCTTTTGCAATCATTAAGAAAACTTATGTTATTTATATGACAAATGTATAAGGAATATACAAAATGCCTTAATATATTAATATATGAATACATTCATTTTACATAATATGATTTGCATAGGAAGTTTTTATATAAATTCATGTAAAGATATACGTTAACAACTTATACTAAAATAAAAAAGATATTCCTTATTATATTATTTATTTTTAGTATATATAATAACATACATGATATATATATTTAATTTTTTATTTAATAATTCATTTTACAGTTTCACATTCATATATTCGGAATATATATTTTCATTAAAAAAAAAAGAATAAATAATATATAAATAATGATTATTATTTTAATATGAACGTGATCATATACATAAAATATATTTTTTCTCTGTTATGAAATACTGCACTTAAATATAAAAGTAATTTATTGTTTTTTCTGTTTTTACATGTAATATCATATTACCCAATTTTTATTAATTAACTATAATATTAACAAATACATACATTACACGTTTCCATTCATGGAAAAGTATAACTTTATGAACAGGCATAACTTTATTATATAATGTTGAATAAAAATAGAAACAATTTTGTTCATAAAAAATTTAATTATATTATTCATAATATGTAAATGACAAATATTCATGAGCATATATAAAAAATATTTTTAGGAATAAAGTTATCTGTAAATGAGAATATATCCTAAATGATAAAATCGATTTTAATTTTTAAAATGAACGTGATTAGAAAATCTCGAGAAGCATATACATAATATATAAAAAAACACATTAAAATAAATATTTCATATTTTTAATAGTTCTGCATATATTATAATAAATATAAGTACTTTTCAAATACATTCTAGAAATAATATAAGAGAAATAATATACATATATATATGTTCATATACATAAGAAAAATTAAATGAAGCATCTATTTTTCTAATAATTTTAACAGAATAAATAAAAATGTTGTTTAATGGATATAATGGATACATATATTTAAAAGAATATAATAATTATAATATGTACACATTTTATAAAATAATATACTTTTAATTAATGTAATTATGCGCGAATTATATTAACTTATGTCAAAAATATTTTTTTTTTTTTTTATGAAATATACTCAGTTTTTACATTTTTATGGAGGAACATATTTTTATATATTAATTATTATAAAATTCTTAATGATATGAACATATTTTTATTTCTATGTAACAGAATATATGAATTATATAGGGTTATAGTAATATTTTATTTATTTGTACCATGTTAATATAATTATGCATTGAAACAATAGTTTATATATTATAAAGGTGTATTCAGTTATATTAAGGAAATTGAATAATGTAAAAATAGTATATAGATCCTACATAAAGTAATACATATTTACACATATTATTTACGTATATAATTTTTTAATACAGTTGTGTAACCTGCATTCGAATGAATATATATTTAGTATTTATTTTAGAAAAAATATTATAACCTCCCTCAGTGCTCATTTTAATCTTTTTGTAATTATAAATATATTCTATTTAATATGAATATAATATTATGCTTATGTAAATTTTTATAACTAAATTAAACGCAATTCTAAGACAATTTTGTTTATATAATAGAATATAATAAAGTTATATATTATATATTCATAAAATTCATGATA
Organism: Plasmodium ovale wallikeri; assembly: GCA_900088485.1. NCBI lineage: Eukaryota > Apicomplexa > Aconoidasida > Haemosporida > Plasmodiidae > Plasmodium > Plasmodium ovale. The sequence continues at coordinate 13,100 of FLRD01000795.1, forward strand.
ACATTTTTTACAAATAAAAATTCATATATTAATAAATTTATAATCACTATGAATTAAAGAAAATATAATTGGAATGTACTTCACTAAGCTTTTAGTCCAAAAAATTGTGCAATATTATATTTATATATAATATATGTGTGTATATTTCATTTATATTTTATTAAACTCTCGTTGTACGATAATGATTTTCATGTAAATGTATTTTTATATTTTTATATATATTTATTTTTCATTTTCTTTTTAAGAACAGTTTTTTATATTTTTGATGATTATAAAAATTTATAAGAACATGCCAAATTGAAAAGCGCTTGAGAATCTATAGAAAAGGGTCGTGAATCCTTTTCAGTTGATGGAATTATGTTTCCATATCCTTCTCCCGACAGAATTTGTAAAGAATTAAAATATGTATATAATCATTTCTGAGGTACTTTTAAACATGGTTCAAATACATTATAGTTTAACGATAATAATTTTACATTTATGGAATACTGCTTAAATGATATAACAAAGGAAAATAATATTGATTCTTCAACTTTCATTGGTAATTTTTGCAAAAAACTGAATCTACCCGTTCAAAATATTTCCAAAATTACGTTGGAGCCATCCATATATAATAATATAGTGATTCTTAAATTTGATAATGTACAAGTATTAATTTATTTATATAAATATATATATAACACTCATAGAATATTGTGGAAAGATCATTTCAGTCAAGAGGATAATTTATCATATATAACAAATATAAGTAAATCTAATGATAAATACAGGAATATTATAATTTATTCTGTTTATAAATGCTCTGATTTATATAATGTTTTATAATTCTTTAGATGTATACATAATAAATGTATTAATGACTATGATAATCCTATATACTATTTTAAATTTGCTGAAATCGATCGATTAAAAACCTATAAATCTGTGTTCACAGTATATAAAACAGAACAAATTAAAATAATTATTACAATTCCAATTTTACTTTCTACATTTGGATTATTTTACTTCTTAATATTTTCTAACAATTTTTAAAAAATCATAATTATTAATGTTTACATTATATAGAAATTTTTGATAATCATATATAACATAAGAAATTTTTATTAAGCATCATAATTGTATATGCTAAAATACTTTCTTATGCCAATTTGCCTGAATTAGACAATTTTTACGAAAGTAAGCAATGAAGATAAGAAATTTGACAAAAGTTTAATATTCATTTAATAAATTATCATTATATTCCGCTGATAGTGGAAATATAAATTTTCATAATGGCACATATAATATAAGTTATTATTCTGTAAGAAATTGTTGACTCATTTATACTGAAGTTCTACAATAATCAAAAAATATAAAATAATGTGAACAAAAATACATGTTTCATGTAAATATATTTAGAATGAAATAACACATAGAAAATTATATAATAAACTAATTAATATATTAAAAAAATTATATGTTCATACTACTGTAATAAAATATAAAAATCATAAATATTACGGTTTCCTTTTAAAGTACTATATTTTGAAATTTACTGCTGAGCATTTATGATTAAGACTTATTTATTGAATTATTGCATATTTTTATTTATAATTAGCATAATACATATAGTTTTATAGTTAGTATTTATTTAAATATTTATATAATTGTCTTATTAATAGCACTATATATATTATGCCTATTTTTGCGCAATATTACCTTATATATATATATATATGAGAAATGTATAGTAAATTACATACTTATTTAAAATAATACAAATTATTTAAATTGAATACAGATTATTATATCGCAAATAAAAATAATTCCAGTTGTGCACTATACATATATCTCAATAATTTTTATCTAATAAATCATAAAGTTATGTTAATATTTTTTTTTTTTTTTTTTTATTTGTGATGTGCTTGAATTCATTTTAATTTTTTTTTATAATTTCAGTAAATAATATGAATGCACACAAGAAAAAATAAAATATTATGTAGAAAAAAATAGTTATGGACAAATAAATATAGAATAGACGGTAAAAATACATGTTTCCAAAGCTAGATATTTTCATACTAATAAATATTTAATTACGTTTTTTATATAATATATTAATAACATAGATTTAATTAAAAATATATAATATATGAATTTATATTACTTAGTTAAAAAATATAATAAAATATAGTTAGTTTGTATGAGTATATATACGCACAGAAATGAAGTTAAGGGGCTAATTTTTATTTGCCTTACATATATTATACAAAAGTATTATACATGTATTTTTTTTTTTTTTTTCCATCTTTTGGAAAGCTGACGAATTTTATAAATATTTTCATTTTAATTGTTTGTATAAAGAATCTTTCTGAATTATTGAAATTATGAAGAAAAAAACGATTATTTCTTTAACAAGGCAATATTACTCAATTTTCAATTTTAAATATTAATAATATGTAATATATATATGCAATTTAATATTCCAAAAAATATATATTACAATAAATAGACTACATGATATTAGCTCTTTAGTAATTAATACAATGCTTAGTAAAATTACGGTATAGTTAAAAAATAAATAAATTCTATGTAAAAAATATATTTTTATGAAAAGATACTGTAATTGAATAAATGTAATGATAACAACATTGCAATACATATCTGTAATTGTCTTTTTACTAGGTAAAATTATATTTATTTTATAATGAGTTTTTATAATTAACTTTACATTTTACTTTTATTTAAAAGAAATTAATTCATTACTTCACAATCATTATTCTGAAAATGGCTTTTTTTTTATTTTAAATGTAAATTTTATCTTAATTTTATTTTTAATAAATAATATATATTACTGCCTTTTTAAAAAGTGATTGTAATTCCTTGTATAAAATTTCATAAAATCAACTCCTATTAGATTTCACGTATGAACACATAATTCATGTATGTTACATGTTAGGGTGATAAAATAATTTTATTATTTAGTAAAATTATATTTATGGAACATTCCATTAATATATATCTTTTAATTATGTTTTACGATATTTTTCTTATATTTTTGATAAATAATTCAGTTTATTTAAAAATTATTAAGACAATTTCCATATCTTACAGTATACGTTAACATAAATTATAATTATTAAACAGAGTGAAAATATATATATATATTAAAGTAATATTATACACTGTTAAAGAAATAATACGATAACAGATCAATTATTCTTGGTATATTATAAAATATGCTTTTTGTTTTTTTTTCCTAATCCAAAATATTATATAAACGTTTTTAATATATTGTATAAAATATTTTACCTGTCACAAATATGTTCATTTTAGTTTTTAAGTAAGGTATACGTGTAAATATATAATAAAATAATGTTACACATGAAATGCTAAAGTATAGGTAGCATAAAAATATATTGCTTAATTAACTTTCAAATATAATATGTATAAAAATTAAAATTAGCTTAATGTATAGAATAAAAACAAATAAACTATATTTAAAATATTTAGATTAATGCAGTATATATTTCTTTCATGTTGCAATAGTTAAGTTAAAATGTAATAGAATTGATTAATTATTTTTCTTTTTATTTTAAAATAACATTAATGAAAAACAATTTATAGTTCATAAAAAAATTCTTTATATAGGAGTATTTAATACAACAGTAATAATATAAGTGTAATAGATTCTAAAAATATAAATTATATATATGCATTCATATATAAAAAAGAGATAAGGAAATTCTACATTCATTACTGTTCAGGTATATAGATAAAAATCTACAATAAAATATTTCATTAATAATGAAAATATAAAACACATTTATAAAGTTATGAACGATTAAAATACTATAATTTTTAACATATTATATGATAAATTAATTATAAAAACATAAAAAAAAAAAAAATTAGGGAAACTGTATTTTCGATTTTATTTCATAAAAACTTTTTTTTTTCAATAAGAATTTATACTATTAGTTATCAACTTTTCACAAATAATTCTTTATGCATGATAATTCTGTATATGTATCGAATTATTGATTTATATTTTTTATATTTAAATACATCATAGTTTAGTACTCTTTTAAAAAATAAATAATAATCATAAAAAAATTATATATTTTTTTAATTATATTAGAATAAAATAAGTAATCATTAAAATAAGATGGCTCTTGATATTTTTCTATCATTATAATTAACCTTATAACTTTTAAGACACTATTATTTTTTTTTAATAAGTATTATAATATTTACAAGGAATAAATAAAGTCAAATTAATGATTTGATAGATATTTAAAAAATTATATATATGTCTTATTTATGTATATGTTTGGACATATAATATTTATATATGATATTCAATGGTACAATGGTTATAATTTGATCTCTTTATCCTTCTTAATATATTTAGTTTAAAATAGTTAATTACAATAAATTTTATAATTTAAAATAATCTGTAATATATATTCATCATATAGTTATATGCATATACACATTAATAATAATAAAATTTTTTAAATATATTTTCTAAAACAAACATTAAGTAAAATATAATTTTCTAAGGATAGAATGGGGAAATGCATTATAAATTGTTCTCAATATATCTTGATATAAATTTACATATGATGACAAAACATTATGGCTTTATTTTGAAATATTTATTTTTTATATTTATCGTCAAAATAATTATATGATATATTCAACTTAATTTTTTTTTATATATATCTACTTATATTTATAAATAGATAGTTACCATATTAAAATATTCAGGGATTTTCCATTTTTACATATACTTCTTATGTTATTATAAATATAATATATATATTAATTTTTATTATACCTTCATATATATCTTAATATATTTTTTATTTCGACACAATGAATATATTTATTCTCATTTTTAAATAATGTACATGAACAATATACACATAAAAAAATATAATTTTTTTTTTAAGTTTATAAGATTATATACATAAGAATACATCAGAATAATGTATAATTATAGCAATTGTTTCTTTCACAGAATTCTAATACGATAGATAAATAAGTTTAAGTGAAATTCCTTTAAAATATTTTAATTTGTATTCTTCTTCCTCTTAATTATTTTGTTATATTTTCATTTAAAAAAATTAAAATATTCTAAAAAAATCGTAATTATAGTACACTTTTTTAAAAATTGAAAATTATACATATAAAAATATTTCATAAATTTATTTATATTCCACAATTAATATAAAAAGCATGTAAATCAGTAATCTTTTATACATTTAATTAAATAAATATTTACGCATTTATATGGTAATGATTTCGTTAATTTTATATATTTTAATATTGAAGGGTTCCTTTTACCATGACAAATGTGGTATGTATTATAATCATAATATAATATTGTATAATACATACTTCTAAAATGAATGTATTCTATAGCAAATAATTTAATAAGGATTCCTATTATGTAAAAATATTCATTATTTTTCTTTTTTTTTACAGTGCGTGGGTGAAAATATGTTACCCTCTTGTGTTATTTATGAAAAATACAATAATAAAAATATTGGTCTAGGCAATTATAATGAAAAATGTCAGGAATTACAGGGTAAATTTCATAGTACAGTTGGAGTGGATGATCTTTGTAAAAAGCTTGCCGAAAATTTAAATGATTTCTGCACTAAAGAAAAAATTGATGATTTCTTAAAAAATCGTTGCTTATATTTAGAATACTGGCTAAATCATCAAATAATTGAGAAATTTGGGATAACGGATAATAGTAAGTATATAGGATTACGTAATCGATTTTATAGTACATGGACTGAGATTATTAAACCTTTAACTGAGGAAAATTTCAAATGCACACCTAAGCGTATACCCTTTATTTCACTCAATTACAGTAATGTTAAAGATATAAAGGATATGTATGATTATTATTATAATTGTGAATACTTTAAAAACAATCATTCTTCTATAGAACATGAGCGAAGTGAATATTGCAGTTACTTAGCTTCCATGAATGGATCATTTACTGAATTTAAAAATTGGTGTTCAGATTCCTCTAATAAATGCATACCTAATTTTAAAAATTCGATTAATGAATATGATCCGATAAAATTACGTAAAATATTACATTGTGATACAGATGAAGCACCCGCTACATTATTAGAGGGAAGCTCAGATCAAAGAAGCCTAGAAGAAAATGCATTAGAAGGGACTGAAGAACTAGCCGATCCTCCAGGCCGTGACCTTTTTACACAACCTCAAGATTCTAAGACATCCAGCAGTGCTCTTATAGTTAGTCTTACATTTTTTGGTATTCTTATCATTTGTTTTCTTTTATTTAAAGTAAATACTATTTTTGAAAAGAATTATTATTATTTATTCTTAATATTATAAATATGTTTTGGTCATACAAAAAAAATTATAATGTGATTATGTTATACATGTAACATATATTCAATTTTTATATTAGTTAACTCCCATCGGATCCTTATTACATAATAAAATAATACAAAAACGGAAAATTACAGAATATATAAATGGAGAGTCAAGTGATAAAATGTTAAACGAATATTTTATGTACGACCATAGCAAATCACAAGAAAAAGGGTGTAATATACCGTATCATTCTGTGTAAAATAATCAGGGATATTATAAAACAATTTTATTTAATTAAAGAAAAGAATTTTAAAATGCATAATAATATAATTAAAAAAGGGGATTTATTTCTGATCTAAGTGGATACATTTAATTATATCATTTATATTAGTGTGCATAAGTCGACATATTAGAAAAATATTATATAGATGATAAAACTATAATTTATTAATGAATACATAAAATTTGTTTATTTCTTTAATAACACTAATATTAACAAATAGAAAATTTATTAATATTATACAAAAAAAGAGAATAACAATATTTAAAGAATAACTTATTATGAAACACTTTGTAAATTCAAAATGAAAATTTTTAAGTTATGGAACGTTCAATTTTCATTTTATAAGAGCAATATTTAATTACATATTTTATATAGCATGTACAATAAAACATTAGCGAAGAATATGTTATTGTGTTCAAAATTGTTCTATTTCTACTAAAAATTTGTCATTTTAATCCAAATAATTTATGAACATGGCATTTACTATTTTTTATAACATTACTAAATATATGGACTGTGATATATATTATTATACATAAATGATAAGGATTAATGATTTATATGAAGTTGTAACAATATGCTATGTTCAATTTAAAGTATTACGTGCATGCAAATAATATGGAAAATTATAAATGCTGATATTTTCCACAGTTTTCTTCCTTTACATTTTACAAAAAGTACTTTTTCTATTAATTACAAAAAATTATTATTTTGTCTTAATTGAGATAATGTTTTTCATTATAAAATTAAGTATCCTCGCATCATGCTCTTTATAATAAAAATATATTATTAATTTTTTTTTTTTTGGAACTACTATCTTTTATAAATTCTTTTAAAACTATTACACTTCTTATTTATTTATTTATATAAATATATTTATGCCAATTATTTTCATCCTTAATAAATACCTTTTTCAGAGGGAACTATAAATCCGTGTTATATATTAAGTTTCTAAAGAATTACACACAATATGATAATATTTCTTTTGGCACGAAAATTTGTTTTGTTCATAGTAATCGTAAAGTTATTGTTTTTATTAATTTTATTACCTATGACTTTTTTTTTTTAACTTTATTTTTCTTTTCCATAAAATATTAATTATATATATTATATAATGCGCTATATACTGTCATTTATAGATACTACATTTTACTTATGAAATATAAGATAATTTTTTTCACCTGTGTGCATACATTTTTTGAGAAATTTTCTTTGAATAATTGTTATTAAATGTTTTTTAATTTAATTATAACTTTTTATATAGTATATTTTATCTAAAATATAAAATGCATTCTACTTATTTAAAAAATATTTATTTTTCATTTTCTTTTTGCACTGATAATTTATCTTACTTAGATAATCTGTTCATAGTATATATGCATTTATATTATTATTCAAGAGAATATGACTAACTAAATTTAACGTAATCTATTTATCTCCCCAAATTATATTAGTTTAGGATTTTTAAGTATTTTATACACATTCATATATTTTTTTTCCCTAATCTTCATCATTCTGAATTAATATTATTCACATATGTAGGTTTTAAGTACCTATTATTTTTTAAATATTCTAACATTTAATTTATTTTATTAAAATTACCAAAATACCATGTTTTATATTAATTCAATATTAGATGCATATATGATAGATATGAGGTTCTATGTTGACATCATGTGTATTGTTAAGGAATATAATCTATATCGTGTCTGACTAGGTCATAGTATCTATTCTGATTTTTATAATTACATTCAATAGATTCTATTGTATCTTCAAATATATAATGTTACATTAATTTTTCCCTTATTAAACGCTTACGTAACCAGTGCACAGGTGGAGTAAACATTTACATGAAAAACATTAAAAAAAATAAAATGTTCCCAATTTGTATTTATTACTTTTATCGAAAATGTAATATTAATTATATTGTAGGTTGGCTATATTTTTCATTAGATATTTTATTTTCCTGAAAAAAAAAAATATATAAAATACTAACGATAAAACTGAAATAGGTAAAACATAATAATAAACTGAAGAACATGTTCCATTACCATCAGGCGCATTTTCCACAGATGGCTCTTCATATGAAATACCAATTTGACTTTGTTTTCTTTTATCTTCAGGATGTTAAGTATCCGTATTTTTTGGACAGTTTTAAGTTTACATACCAATTTAAATAAAAGTTCAGTTGAATTAAAATTATCTTGGAAAGTTGAATTTCTAATACA
>FLRD01000810.1:0-19641 GCA_900088485.1 Plasmodium ovale wallikeri
GTTTAATATACAGTTCCCTAAAACTTACAAGGAATAAAAAAAACACTTAAAATAGAAATGTCTTTTTGCATACATAACAAAAAAATAAAATTAAATAGAAAACTTTTTATTTCTTTATTAAAAGCTAATATATATCACATTTTTTTGTGTATATTTCCAGTATTTTTTACTATTTTTCCTAATCATGAAAAAAAAGTCTTTTAGAATATTTGAAATTTCTAAAACTTATACATTAAAATATAGTAATAATAAGATATTATTATATCATTAATGATAGATAATGTGCATATATTTTTCATTTTTAATAAAACGAACACTTGATATGTATCTATACATAATACTAGAATTCATATATAAAAAAAAAGTTTTATTTATAAAAGATGAAAGAGAGAGCTAAACGTATATAAAGCAAAAATAATAAATATACTATTTCGAAAGATTTCAATGATTCTTAATAAGGACATACGGAAATAATATACATTTTTAATTCGTAAATAATCCAAATATTATTTTTTATAATATGATAACATAATTTTTTTTTACCTTAATATGCTCTAAAAAAATATATAAAATTGATAAGTTCCCGTTTTAACTAAATTAGAATGATATTATGAATAATAAAAGTAAACAAATAGAATGCCGTGATTACTATATTGTAATTGATTAGTTATATCATTTAAATATTATTAAATAAAAATAAATTATCTCTTTAATAAAAAACACTCAAATAAAAAGAAGAAAATATTTATGACTAAATCTATATATTATATTTATAAAACTATTTGTAATATTTTTCCCTATCATAAAAAAAATATATCAGTATTCATAAGAGAATTTTCAAATATAAAATTAATATACAACTTTTATTTCTTTTTATATTACTCCTTTATTAAATTATATATAGTACTATTTTCCTTCTTATGGTGCATATTAATATATCTTAGAAATAACCCATTGATGTAATAAATAATAAAATTATAATTATCACATACAATTTTCAGAACATATTAGTTTAAATTTAAAAGTAAATAAAAATCATTCAATTTGTATTAACAGTTAGTCTTCATTACCTATGATATAATCGTAATTTTTAAATAAATACAGGAAAACACGCTTATTATTCACATATGAAAAAGAAATGGTGCAATCAGGAATGTCTACTAGGGTATTTTTTCATTTTTTCTTATTATGTTTATTTCCTATCTAATATAATTATATCACTATTTTTTTAGTACAATACGAAAAATTAATTTGTATACATATATATATATATATTTATTTTAATATTCTATATAAATATAGGCTTTCGATGAAACATATTTGGGTTCTAATTTCTTCATTCAGACTTTATATAAAGATAAGAACTTTGACAAACATATTCAACAAATTGAAACAAATATATCGGGTAATGATACCAAAGAAATAATTTCTATAATTGATGGACAATTTAATAAAATTTATAATGATATTACAGAGAAATATAGTACAGATGAGGAAAGTAAGTGTTGTAGAAACATCAATTACTACTTCGATCTATTATATGCAATTATTAAATCACCAGGTCAACTTTCCAACGATAGTACGAATAATTTAATAAGTGAAATTTTTCAGAAATGGGATAAAGTTCCTCATGTTAATGATAAAGATAAATGTAAAAGAGAAACAGATTTAGATTCGATATGTAAAAGGAGTATAGTAAAACATTTACATGATTTAAAATCAGATAAAATGTTTATTAAAACATTTTCAGAAGAATACAAGAATTATCTAGGTAAAAAATGGGGGAAAATTATTACATATACGAGTACGTATTATGGAGATTTATATATTAAAATTGAAAATGATTTTATAGGTATAATAGAATCATATGGCAATTTTTTAAATTCACCCGATTTTATATGTGATATCAATTTAGATGATTTGAGCACTGAAGATATAAAAATGTCCACAAATTGGGAGAATCTAATGAATTCAATTTCCCTGGATAAATTTACAACTAATGGAAATGTAAAAGGATGTTATAATAAAAATTATATTGATATGTTAAAAATGAAAGCTTCTAGCATTCAAAGGATAAAAAATATTTTATCCTCAGGAATTGCTATTTTAGGATTTTCCCTAATACTCGTTTTTCTATATAGAGTAAAAAAAATGTTTAATTAGAAATACTAACATTAAACTACACACTCCATAATTCATTACATTAACAATAGTGTGTTAAAAATTATATATGTTTTACAAAACCTTTTTATATTTTTATATTAGTTTGGTCCTTTGAAAAGCTTGTTGCGTGGATGTACAAAGTAAAAAGCTGAAGTAAATGAAAACATAGACGAAGAAGTAATATCTGAGTTATATGAAGATTCTGAAAACGAAAGATCGTATATATCTTATCACACAGTATCGCATTAAATATGTTAAACCTGTATACTATGTATTTGAATTAGTATAATACATATTAAAAATTGATATATTTTATAACGCATATATACATCTAAAGAAAAATATTAATAATAGCAATATAGATTATATGCATGAAGATAAATATATGTGTGTTAAAATTGTAATATGATAATAAAATGTAATATAATAAATAAAATATATAACATTATAGAGAACTAATAAGAACAATAATACAAATAAATATATACTTACAGAAATTCAATAAAAATACATTAATTTAAGATATGTATAAACACTAAATATTCATTAAATTTTTTTCATTTGCAAACAATTAATGTTTTCTGGTAAAAATATGACTCATCTTGTTCATAAAATAAGAAGTATAATTATACATATTTTAATTATATGCATACATAACCACAACGAAACTAAATAAAAGTGATAATGAACAAATGAAATTTTAATTATAAATAATAAAATAGAAATTCTTTACGAAAAATATTTAATGTAAATTGAAAAAAAATTATGGAATAATATAGTAATTCTTTTTTTTTTTTTAACGGAAAATATCAGTAATAATAAACTAATTTTTATTAATATTATAATAATTTCTCGAATACCAAACATTAGAAACAACATTATAAATCATTCGTAATATCAAATAAAAATAGTTAAATACAAAATACGAATCGAATAAGATATTTAAATATTAAAAAAGATAACTTTTATTTCATGTTAATATTATATTAATTTTTTAATTTACATTTAATTCTAACCACTACAATGTATACCAATAAAAATATAATTCCCTAAATATCATAAAAAAATATATGCTTAAAAAATATAATTTTGCATTGTACTCAAATTTATATTTATATGCAATTAATTCCTATTTCATTTAACTAAGTAAAATTAACTTAATACAAGAGGAAATAATAATACATATTTTTTTATTATTAATAAGGATTAAAAAGATGTGCTCATTTTAAAATATATATATATACATATATTCATTTAGCAATATTACATAATACTTTTGAATAAAGTTAACGCATAATGCTTAATCATACTTAATAAAATTTAATCATTTTTATTGAATAATATAAACTGTTTAATACACATGTTGCTTATTACTTTTTAAAGGATATGTACTTTTTTTTTATTTTTTATAATACATAATGTTACATTAACTATGTGTAAACAATTAATAAGAAAAAATTAAATTAATTTAAATTAAACTTTAATTTATAATCATATTTCATTATTATATATTTAAGTATACAAAAAAATATAGAACACGGCACAATTAAAATATTTTGACAATAAATATCACATGAGATGGTATAAAAAAATAATATAACATTATTTATATATTTGTTCAAATATATATTTCTTCCATAATAATTATTTAGTTAATAGATATTTTCATATATGATTCTATAAAAATAAATATATAAAGGGAAGTTGCATTCTGCTATTTATAACAAAAAATATTAAGACAATTATAGTCATTACATATCAATGATAACAATATTTTATTATATTTATTTTATATTTTTAATTAATTTTAAAATATATTTAATTTCGCATTAAAATAAATCTATTTTACAAAAATACTAAAAAAATTATTTTGTATAGAGGATTTGTAATATTTTTGCTATCTATTTCAGAAGATATATGTATAATTAAATATTCTTATTATTATTATATATATATACTTTTATGTATAAGTATTTCTTTCATTTAATTTATATATTTTTTAAATATAAAGAAAAAAATGTTTAAATATATATGTGTAAAAATTATGATCAATGTCATATCATTTATAAATATATATAATTTTAATGTTCTTATTTCTCACTTATGTGCGCATAATATAAAAAAAATGTTCTCTCTTTTCTATCCAAAAATATATAAAATTAATATTAACATCTGTATTTATAAGAATTTTAAAGAATAAGTAAATGTATATAAATGTTATATGACTTTTAAGTAATAATATTACCTATTCATATTTTCTATTATATTTGAATGTAATACTATTAATATAAACAATAAATTATCTTGATTAAGAATTATTTATATAACTACTGGACAAATTATTTATTTTTATTATTTTAATATCGCATATTTTATATCAATGTTTTTTTATATCCTTTTATATTTTACACACTATTTATTTAATTCATCTCAAATTTTTTATATAAGAAAATTACTTTTGAAGAATAAAATATGCATATAAAGCTTTCTTTATTATACTCATTATAATAACATTAAAACAAAGTTATTTATAAATTTAATCAATCGCTAAGGTGTCCTTCATACATAAAATATTTCTGTGAATAACATATCTTTAAATATAATATATACAAAAATTTAATTACCAAACATTACTGTAATTTTATTTACCCTAGATCATGGACAGTGATAGTTCACAAGTAGAACATGGGGTAATTTATATTTTCATTTAATAAATTGTAGAGCATTCCCTTGATTTTAATATTCTACATAATATAAATATAATAATAAAAAAATATATAGTAAATATTTATATATTCATATTATTTACTACATATATAGGGGGGGTTCCGAGATGTATTTGAGTTAATTATCCTATGAAATGTTTTATAATATTATAAGAAAAAAGTATCCAGATTTGTCCGATTATAGAAAAAAATATAAAACAACTTCTGTACAGTTTTATAAAAATTAATCGAAAGAAATTTGTTAAAATATTACAAGATATCTAGATAAGAATACAGCATTGCTATATAATAAAACTGAACACGATGTTTGCGCACTTTGAATTATTGGATATATGATGCATTAGCGAATATTTTTGGTTCTAAAAGTATTTCAGATAAAACTAACGTAACTTTTATTAGCCTCCAATATCTATGTGATTATCCTAATGCCGAACTAAAGAAAACATCCTACTATAATAAATATAAGCCTAATTTCTATATTTTTAAACCAGTTGATTGGAAAGAAAGAAGAATACTGTACGAATATTATGTTGATTATAAAACTATTTTTGATACGGCTAAAAGTTATGATAAGGCATGCATGATATATTATAAAACAATTGAAGAAAACAAAGAATTATATGTATACTTTGGTAATATTTGTGGTACCAAATCAGATGATTTCCCTGAATTTTATAATGACTGCATTCCGCATAATCCCACTTTAGTTTTACCTACATTAGAATGTCCAAATCAAGTTAAAGCTCCCCAAGTGGATGCAGGTGATGAACAAGCTATTGCTACGCATCATAACTCAGATAAAGCATTAAGAGCTACAGCCAGTTCTTCAGAAACAATGTTGATACTTGAAAGCTCCTAAATTGGAATATAAGTTGGTAAATCGGTTTTAGAAATAGCTCCAAATTGCGATAACTGCTTCTGCTTTATATAAGGTAAGTATATATTCTTTTCATATAAATATGAATAAAATATAAACTCATAAATAACATTACATGCACAAAAATAATAGGTAATAATAAAATGTTTTCGTATTTTATTTATCGATACAGCAGTATACTCCGATAGGCCCGTGTATTCGCAGGCTCACTGGAGCAATCACAATATTAAAGGTAATATGGATGGAGAAGATGGGTTCTTATATCACACACAACAATCAGGTAACATATTCATTGATGGTGGAGATAACTATATATCATAGCAACCTATTTAAATACTATTTAAAAATAACTAATAGCTATAGTAGAGTAAGTCAGTTTCAAGAGACGTTTTTTCGACGCAAAAAAAAAAAGATTCAGTAGAGAAATAAAAAAATTGAAATAAAAGAAAAATGTGTATGGATAAAAATTTTACACAAATGACAATATAAAATTTATTGAAGAAAATTACTTAGTATAATTCATTTAAATACAAAGAGTAACGAAGAAAAATTTTAGGTCAACTCATAATATAAAACCATCTACAAATAAATAAAATAAATTTAAAAAAATATATATGAATATGTAATAACTTAAGAAAAATTCCTTCAGCAATCTTAATCTACTATGTGATTTTAATATTAACATAACAAAACATTATTGACATTTTTGTATAAACAGAAATCGATGATAATCAACTAGAATACTACAATAAATAACCACCAAAACAAATTTAATATAAATTAATAAAATAGTATAATTTGGGATTTACCCTTAATAATTCACACAACCGGTAATTTTAAATAAATTATGTAAAAAACATTCAACGTTGAATTAGAAAATTATATATATATAAAGTATTCAATGCTATAAACAAATGCTCGTTTATGGTAATAATCAAGAATTTTATTTTAAACATAAGCGCATTCTATATTAACAGACTAAATAAAATATTTATATAAGCGTTAACTATTACTTCCAAATTTTTAGTTGCAGTACACACTAATGTTTTACTCTTTTATTAAATTTTTCATTTCTTTTTCATATATATAAAATACGTTTATATAATAAATATTATTTAATAATGTTCAATATATTTAAATAATATCAGCATACACTAAGTTGTTAAATAAATAATTTATTAATACATTATATAATATTTTTTCCCCTTTGTGTCTTTGTAATAGAATAGCACATTATATGATAAAATACAACATAAGTATAATATATGAAGAAGTATCATACCAATTTGTATGATCATTTTCCAAAAAAAATTATGCTTACCCTTAATAGGGGTTAAATCATATAACGTATCAATAACAAGAAAAATAACTATGTTAATTTGAACATTGATATAAAGATATCATTTAAATATTTTCCTTGAATAAAGCGTTACTACTAATTATGTATGTATTTATATTTAAAAACTTAAGTTATTCATACGATATATTTCCTGTTATTATATTTATATAAATTTTTATGAATTACTATTTTAATGATTACTCTTTCTTTACTATGTTTTATTAGAATATTTCATCTTATTATGGTACAATTTATAATTTACGAATAAATATATAATTACGTTATTCAAAATATATTGCAATGTGTGTGTTACAATTATTTTTTTGATATAACTACATACACCATTGTATTCTTATTGTAAAATTGCGGTAATATAATTGATTTACTTATAATGTAAATATCTACTACACGATACATTTAATTCAAGCATTTTTAATTATTAATAAATGAAAAATAAAAATCCCTCATCAATTTCTTATTTATCATAAAAAAAAAGTATTCTGTATGTATATCAGATATGACTAATTAATTTTTCCTTGTTTCGAAAAATTTTACGAAAAAAATATTTAATAAACTAATAAAAATATTAAAATGCTTAAAACACGATATTTTAATTAGATTTTATATATATTATTTTATTCGAACATATAGGTAACATTTATGGTTTCAAAAAGAATTCCACAATATTATTTTAAATTCATTTATATATATTTAAATGTATTTTTTAATTAATATGTTGTTATGTAATAAATTTGGACCATACATAAATATTAATTATTAAAAATTATTTATATATTTCTGAAAAATCCTCATAATATTTCACAATTATTTTAGTATCTACTGAAAATAAAATAAATAATATAAATATTTCATATAATTATTTAGTATTTATTAAGCATGTATTATAATTATTTTTCTAGTTAAATTTTCAATTATATTTTTATTATGTTAAAATAGAGAATATATTTCATTGAATTTTTTAAACACTAATTTTATTATTACTACAAGTCATTTTTATATTTCTTTTATACATGTATATTGGTTTAGATATGTTTATTATTCATGTATATAATATACCTATTAAAAACAAAAATTTAATCCTTCTTTTAGGTTAGGATAAATATATGAACAAAAACTTTAACATCTATACATTAATCAATTTACAAAATTACATTGACAGTGTGACAATTACAAAATTTTGATTAATATATTAAAAAATATATGAAATTAACATAATTTTGTGGTGAAAAATATTTTTTCTCACACAAAACTTATTTACTCTTATTTATTATAACAATATTTTAAGAGTATTTAGCCTTCAATTTGCCAAATTAGTACTTTTTCAATATATATTTGCTTAATGGTGTTTTAATTCTATATATTACTATATATTCAAATGAATTCAAATATATATTTTAAATTATCTAATTATAAAGGCAACTCCCAAAAAATTATTCTTGTAATAGAAATATTTATAACCACTCTAGATACTCTGTTTTTGTAATATAAATATTTTTATGAAAGAGGAGCTTATATAGATAACTCAGTAAATTTAAATTATTCTTTTTCTCCACATTGACAATAGTATTTTATTTAACTTATTATCATAATAAAATAAGAATTACATATTTTGTGTATATTTTTACATATTTTATTATTTTATAAATATATTCTTAATTTTTTCTCATACGAATTACATTTTATCGTTGCGCATCTAGTAATATAATCATTTAGTACTATGGACTAATGGAAAAGATACTCCTAATTATAAATATTTTTTATTAATATAATAAAAATACAGTAATATAATATACTTGTACGAAATTTATAATATTATTTTCTCTTTCATGAACACATATTATTATAAAATTTATTTTTTCTGTGAATAGTCATGTCTTACACTCCTGAGAATTTTAACTATGATGATCTTAAAGCAGTGGTACATTTTTATTTTGTATTAGATATTTTAATTACACAAACTATATATATATGATATACATACTAAAATTCAATGATACCTTAATTCAAATAATAAAAATTTATAACAATATATACTTAATGCTTCCTTAATTGTACAGTATAAATTTCTCGAAAGTAAAAAATTTGGTAAAATTTATGATGAATTCAATAATAAGTCTACATTTGTTGATACAGGGATTAGATATTGTAAAGAAATAAAACAGAGATCATCATATAGTAGTATAGATGAAGAAATTAAATTAAACTTCTGCAATAATTTATACAAAGTCATAGTAAAAGTTAATAATTTGAACAATGATATATTCAATGAAATAGATCAAAATGATAAAATGTATTGTTTCTGTCTGAAATACTGGTTATATTATAAAATAGAAAGTACTGGCCCTAAGGGGGTACAATTCGATGAGCTTTTTGAAGATATGCAAGAGGATATAAAAGAGAAAATAGGAAATGGACGACCTAATCCTTGCACATTTAAGAAATTATCATCGGAAAAAATTAGTAAATTGATGAATATATATGCATTTATATTACTTTTCTATAACAATATTAGAGACTTCTCTGAAAAAAAATATGTAGACTGTAAATACCTAAATTTTTTTGGCAAAGGTTTAAAAGCATACTATGAAAGTGTTCGTGATTGTTCAAAAAATGAACGGGATGATAATTATTGTCAGGAATTTAATGAATTAAATAAATTATATGAGTTTGATAAAATATATTTAGAAACTTCAAAAGTGTATGAAAAGTATACTTACGACCCAAATAACAATGCACCTTGTGCATTAAATATTGAATCACATAATAATCCGTTACATATCACATATTGGTACGACGAGGAAAAACTTCATTTAAGTAATCAACCTATTGATTTTCATAAAAGTACTATTATCTCAGCATCTTCAGCTATAGGTACAACTGTGGGTATATCTGCCTTTTTACTCTACTTATATAAGGTTAGACAGAATTTCATTTTGTACTATATATATATTTATGATAATATACCTATCATATGCTAGTAATAATTTACATAAACAATGAATTATATGTTAATTTTATGTACACTTTCTACATTAGTATACTTCTTTGGGATCCTTATTTAACTCTTGGATGCAAAAAAATAATATAATATTTGATAATATTGATAAGACAACCACTGATTTTACCTTACCCAATTCTGATTTTGAACACACGAATTTTGAAAACAGTGATTATAACATAACATATTATTCTTTGAATAATTCGTAAATATGCTAATACAAAAAGATTAATTTACAAAAAAAGCGAATGCTTTTAAACATTAAAATTTTAAACATATTATGAAATAAAAAATAATGATGTATTATAAATATAGCATAATTAATAAAAAAACAAAAAAAGAAAAATTAAATCTAAAAAATATTATACCTAATGTAAAATGTTCCATATACCATTGCAAGGAAACACTGAAATATGTTTCATTAAATGAGATAATCCCAAAATTATAAAAAATCTGTTATATCACAAGTTATGTTCCTGAACAGAAAACATAGATATAATAAAAACTGGTGTATTCCTTACAAGATATGTATTTATATTAATGTTACTGAATAACATGGCATGCATGCAAAAAAAGGGTTGTGCGAAATTCTTTTAAACATATGTATATTTAGAAACATATTATAAAAATTATGATATATATGTATATTTTTCTTGTTAAACATAGAGGAAAAAGGAAA
This sequence comes from Plasmodium ovale wallikeri, assembly GCA_900088485.1. Classification (NCBI taxonomy): domain Eukaryota; phylum Apicomplexa; class Aconoidasida; order Haemosporida; family Plasmodiidae; genus Plasmodium; species Plasmodium ovale. The sequence continues at coordinate 10,804 of FLRD01000810.1, forward strand.
AATAACTAATTCTTCATCACAATATGATAAAAAAAAAAAAAATTTGTATTCTTAATACTATGTGTAATGTGTTCATAAAAATGACTTATATCATGCAAATAAAAAAAATATTTACTAAAAAAATAATAATTATTATAAAAAAAATGATACCTAGGACGATAATAGTATATTATAAAATATGTATATAAGGTAAATTTATGCATTACACGAATAAAAAAAAAATTCCATTTAGCAACAGAGAAGACATATAAACTTCCTGATACATTATATATTCATTTAATTATGTTTTTCTCATATATTATATTTTTTTATATTTAATTGCATATGTAAATGATTGATTAAATAAAAGGTAATAGAACAAGAAGAAATTTTTTAATACCAGCTTTTTTGCTCATTCCTGTTTCAGGAAACATATGTTCCTATTGAGCATTTGTAACAAGAAATAACAAAAACTAATTATTTAAGCGGTATATAAATATATTTAAACAGATTTTTTTTAAAATTTAATTTCATAAAATTATATGCATTTATACAGTAAGTATAATAAATATATTCAAGAATATAACATTAATTTGTATATATGAATTCTTTCGTTAAAGCGAAATTATCTATCATATTTATTAAACTACTTTATTACATATATGTAATTGTTCACAAATTAACTTATTTAAATGAATGAAAAACTTTAAATGCATAGTATTCAAACCAAGTACAAATATTCTAAGAATTTTGACGAAGAATAACACTGAAATAATACCATAAACATTGGTATAATATTAAGTAAATTTAATAATAGTGATGGACAATAAATATACTACATAAAATCGGTTGTATTTACGGTAAAAATACATGATATATTATAAATCGTAATATTTAGAGTAATGTTAAAGCAGTACAGAATAATTACATATACACTCATTATATAAATTAATTTAACTTAAACGTACAAAATTTTAACTTCGTTAAAACTAATTTCAAATATATATCACTGATATTCTTAGGTTCATTATAAGATTAAAAAGCGACAATTACATGCAAATACGTATTAATACAGAAAATTACCATAATAAAAATATATTTTGAAGTTCTATCACTTAAGAATTATACATAGTTTAACAAATTAGCTACATTTTTTATAACAAAAAATTAAGAATACACATATTCTTATTCCCTTTTTTAAGTATCATTTATAATTAAATAAAGATCATTTGTGCCAATGTAAAATTGAGATATTATAAATTTCACGTAAGGGAAATTCTATGAATAGAAATTATTTAATTGTAACTATTTAATAAAAACACAAATTAAAAATTTATATAAAAGTATCTTTGTGCTATATTTTACGTATTTTTTTTATGGCCGTTTAATATATTAATTTTTGCTTAGTGTTTTATTCATAATAATATGCTTATTAAAAGATATTTAGCATATATATATTATAATTAAATAAAGCATGAACTTACTACAATAAGATTCGCATTACGAATCCAAATTGTTCAATTTTCAGTAATAATGTTTGCGTGTTTTTAGAAAAATTGTAATAAGAGAAATGTAGAATATAAAGAATGTATAAAGCTAATTCTAATCCTTTTATCGAAAATATTCATTATTGATTTTAAAATATATAGAAGCGAAGTAAATTTTAGATATTTTTCTTGGAAATTAATTTATGTTTAATAACTGTATTATCATATCTTCATATAATTTGTAGGGATATATTCATTTTCTTCATATTATGAATATATTTTATTAATTTTTTTTTATATTTTGAGAAATTTTTATTATTATTATAAAAATACTTAATTACTTCAACCTTATTTGTATTTTCTTTTACTTTCTCTACTATATATATATATATATCCACTGCATAAAAAATATATATACTTTAATGAACTAATGAAAATAAAAAAATATAATATGCCTTACTCGTTTTGTATGTATAAATAAATACTATTAGCAAACAATTTGATAATTATAAATTTTGCCTCATAATAAATTATGAAGCTAAAGTACAATAAATTTCATTATGAAAAATATATTTCATCTAATAATGCAGAATTCACTATTATGTCTTATATCTACATATTAGCAAATTTTTTGTTCATTTGTTTAATCTTTATTCTATGGAGTATATTTTTAGTTAATAATTATTTAATATTATATATAATAATATTCTCGAGTAAATACAAATTAAAAAATTTGCAACTGTTACATTATAACTTTTAATTCACTAAGATTATTAATAAAATATAAATATTTTTCCTTTCAACTATAACTCTCTTTTTCTATGGAATATAATTTTATTCAACCGTATATGAAGTAGACATCTCAACAGAAGTTATGCTTTTCAGTTTTACCATATATACAATATTGCGTTTTTTATCTAGAATGTTTATATAACCATGTGTATAAATGCAAATAATAATATTCAGGAATATTTTTGACAAAAAGAATTATATTTCTTCAACTATTATATTTTAAATTATTTATTTTAGTTTTTTATTTTTTCCAAGTCTTTCTTATTTTTTTTTTTTTTTCACACAGTATAAATGATTATACATATATTTAAGACAAAAATGTTATAAAAAGGATACTACTAATAATTTTTTTTTAATTTAACATAAAATAATACATGATAAATTTTTATATTATATGATTTTAATTTACATATATATATTATAGAAACTAATTTTTCAGTAAATGGCTATGGTTGTAGGTAGTTCCCATTTTACTCATAACAGCCTCATGGATAATGTAAATTTTTATGTTTGATTGGATAAATTATATACACAAAATTGTTTAAATATAATTTAACTACTAAAATTTTATGCAAAATTCATACATATGACATACATCAATAACTATGTGCATTTAATATTTTCATTTCAATTTTAGTACCCTTCTCTTGAAAAATCGAAATTTAGTAAAATTTATAAAGAACTTGATAATTCTTGCACAGAAAAAGATTTAGGTGATTATGATACACAAGCATTCAATTGCAAACAATATGAAATTAAAGAAGGCACTGATACTGATACAGCTCATTTGTTAAGAAAACTTCACAGAAATTTAAAAAAAATACATTCAAAAGTTAACATAATAGAAAATAGTTATTTTAATGATCCACCTAATGATGAAAAAGAGTACTGCATATATCTTAAATACTTGTTATATTACGAACTAACAACAAAGCATGATTATAAATCAATAATTCATAATATATTCGAAAAATGGACAAATTATGCAAATGGTAAAGATGACAAAGTTGAATTAAAACATTGTACATTTAACAAATTGAATTCTGATGACATAGAAAAACTAAAAAGCATATATCATTTTAAACTTATTTTTTATGACAACCTAAAAATTTTCAATGAGGCAAAAAATAAACCATGTAGGTACTTGAGTGAGCTTGGGAAAGGTTTAAAGGCATATTCTGAAAGCATTAGTAGATGTTCAATAAGAAGTAATGAAGATAACTACTGTAGAGAATTCAAAGAATTCCAAAATATATATAACTTCGATAAATTACACCTACAAACTGCAGAAAGTGATGATTATACATTAGGAAAAGAAGAAACGGTAGATTGTCCATTAGTAATTGCATCGATGAATGAACCATTACGCCTAATGTATAAGGAAGGTATTTATAGATGGTATTTAAGTGATCAACCATTAAATTTCTTAAATACTTCTATTATATCAGCATCTTCAGCTATTGGTACAACAGTGGGCATATCTGCCTTTTTATTTTACTTATATAAGGTTAGAAAAAATTTCATTTTATAATATAAATGTTTATTATAATTTACTTATTATAATCTACTAACAGTATACGTAAAAAATTACTTATATGTTAATTTTTTTTACTCTTTTTACATTAGTTTACAAATATTGGATCTTTATTTGGCCATCGCAATAAAAAAGATAATAAAATGTTTCTTAATGTTGATCAAGGAACACATGATTTTACATTTCCCATTTTAGCACCAGAACATAATAATTTCGGAAATAATGAGTATAAAATATCATATTATTCTTCAGATAATTCCTAATTATAATAATATATAGAATTTGTTTTGTTCCCAACTGATATATAGTCTAAAATTTTTTAATTATAAATTTAAGAAGAAATTAAGAAAAAGAAATTACTATAAATGAAATACACTTTATAAGCAACAAAATAAAATAATTTATTACATAGAACTTTATTTTCCTAAACAAAATCATAATATTATCTACAATTTTGCCATATAAGCACAGTTTTCGTGCATTCTGTATATAGCACAAAAACTAGATATTACAGAAATATGCATATTACATATTATAAAATTTTATAAGTTTTTTTATTAAGAAAAAAATTGTATAGTCACGTAAAACAATATAAATACGTAAATATTAAATTATTTTCATAATGGAATATCAGTATATAGTTGTTTATAATATACTAATTATTATTGCGTATACGAGTAATAATAATATGTATATATAATAAATTAAATGTTGTTGAAAAACATTCATCCATTTTTTCACAAATTATGATATATATTATATAATTAAAAAAATAGACGATGTTTTTGTGGTATTATATTTATATATATTTTATTCCTGTTTTGTTATCTTACATAAATCAGTGTTAATATGGAATAAACTTAATAACATATATAATAAGCTCACAAGAATTATAAAATACAAATATTGTAATAATAAAAATATAGTAACATGCTTAATTGGTGCAGCGATAAAATCAAAAATTTTAGAAAAAATATATAAGCAGTATAGGTATATATATGAGGGAATGAATTATATAAACAAATGGATAAAATATATAGAAATTAATGTATCTAAAACGTATTAACGAGGGAAGCAAATTAATATACACGTATTATATGTAATACGCAAATGTTTTTTTTTTGTAATAGGTATTTATGTAATTCTGTTTATCAAACATAATGCTATTATTTCAAATAATATGTAAGGTAAATTACATAAAAAAACCCATATATGTTTATAGTAAAACTATAACTCTTTCCAATAATCTCAATATAATTATCACAGATATATACTTACAAAATTGTTAACAATGCATATATATTAATTATTTAACATTTTAATATTATCCTTTAAATTTCTTCTCATTTAATTTTTCTGTAAATTTTTCATTCATATATTATGATAATTATTTATATAACATAAAATATAATGAACATTTTTAAAAAGTTCATAATATATATTTATTATCGCTATAATTTTTATTATCAATAATTTCTATAATTTATTATATAATACGATAACTACTTTTTCTTTGTATATTTTTTACTCTTTCTTAGTTTAATTATAATAATTATGAAATACTTTTATGTTTTACTTTTTTTATATCTCTAACTATCCATTTTGATCCTTTTTTAAGCATACATTCCATAACTTACTAAAGAATAAAATTTACACTAAAATTATTGTATCCCCTTTCCTAATTTATAATTTTTATCTGTAACATCTTTTAATGAATTAAATAAATCGAATAAAAATAATAAAATAATTACAAAAAATTTTTAAATTTTCTCCCAATTACAACATAATACAATTATTCCTTTAATTATTATATGATATATATAACACGTTATAAAAATTATATATTAATTTAAAAATATTTTTATTTCCCTTATTTTTTACTTTGCATAAAATGCATATTTATCTCTATTCTAAGATACATCTTTGTAATGTGCACATATTAGCAATTATATATATTATTTTACTATATAACATAATACTAGAAAATTTTACTATTAATTTAACAAAAATAATATAAAATAATTAATAATCTTATTGTAACATTTACTTGTATAATAGATATAACCCACTTTTATAAAAGGAATCACATTTAATCAAGATAATATAAACTTAATTTTTCTTAAGTTATACATTTATATGTATAAAGAACATAAAAAATCTTTACTATGCAAAAGAAGGGATCCTGAATTTATTTTTGATATATAACCAATATAATAAAATATGCCTATTCATATAAATTATAAATTCTTTTTAGCCTTATTTAATTTATATGGTTATATACAAATTATAAGAATATAGTGTATTATAAAAATAAGCTTTTAACAATATAAACTAATCATTAAATGTTATTCCCTTTTACGCATATGCCGTATAAAATTAATGCTATTTTAGTATCTCTTATTTAAAAATACTTAAAAAAAAAAAGGATTGTTATATTAATTTTTTATTATAATAATTTATCTATAACTTTTAAGAATATATGTTCATATACCTTCTGTATTTTAAGCAACATAAGCATAAGAATAAACATATTTTAAGTTTTTATACAACTTTTTTCCATAAATACTAAAATAGACACATCAACAGATATTATCTCCATATAAATTAAATATGAGTGCGTCATACCGTATAACTGAATGTGTATTTTTACCTTTTTGTCAAAATGATCATTTATTGCCCTTAATTTTAATGATAAAATATTTGTGTAATGCCATATTTAATAATTAAATTGTGTTTAAAAATTCTTAAATTTTTCTTTTATTCTTATTAATTCAGACATTAGATGAAAATGATCTTCAAGCAAAAGTTTTTGACGAAAAATGGAAAGAAGCTACAAATTTTTCCGAATTTTCAAACGCCGCTTCATTACCACACAAGATTAATAATATGGAAAATTGGATTGATAATTTTAAGAAGAAACTATTTACTATTTATACAGATAATAACTTAGGTGATCTTAGTCATATACAGGATAAACGGTGTAGGGATTTGAATTATTATATTAATTATATTTTATATTATATTCCCCTAATAAACAATAATACAGGAAAAACCACAGAAATTGTAGACAGTTTTCAACGTTATATAGATGGAGCATTTAGTTTTTGGGGAAATCCTAAATCTGTGGCAAAATTTAGGTGTACACATGTACAGAAAATTTACACGCCTACCATGTTTTTGATAAAAGAATTAGATGATTACTGTGAAAATAAGAACGCTTTCAAAATAAAATTAAAAAAATATGATAAAATAACATGTTGTAAATATGCTAAGCACGTAAATGAAATGAGGCGTTCCTTTCATAGATATATATCATATGGTAAAGTGAAAAAAGAGGATGAATCATTTAATATTGAAGAAAATTGCTCATTAAAAAATTTTGGTAAAACATTTCCTAATGTAACCTGCAACGATGACGATATGTCTGAGATTGAAAGCGATGATTTACTAGACCCATATGGGACTGGATATTTATTTAGTTCTCAGCAACATATGTCACCTGCAATACATACAGAAGATTCATTAAGTTCATCACCTACAAAAATCGCACTTACATCAGTTTCTACATTATTGGGAGCTTGTCTCTCTGGATTATATCTATATAGAGTATACTAAATCATCAATTTATAACGCCTATGATCTATGAAAAATTAACAGATATTTATTATGCAAATATACCTATCATACAGTAAATACATTTACACTCATACATATATTTCCATTTATATAATAGCATTCGTTTGTAGGAAGCATGCTACGGAATTTCCAAAACAAAAATAATATTTCAAATGAAGATACTTATGATGATATAAATGGAATGTTTTCAGAAGGTGCGTCACACTATCTAAGTACCCCTGCTGACAATGATAAATTTTACATATCATATGATTCCATTAATAACTAATTATACTAAAAAATTAACCATATATTATTTTAGTTCAGTTAAGAAAGATCAATATATAATAATACATGCTTTTCAGTGTATACCTTTAGAAAAAGTAAATATCGAATGTAGCCTAAAATAACATTTTAAATAGAAGAATATTCATATAGTAAAATTCATGTAGGCCGCATTAGAATTAATATATATATATATACTGATTATATATTAGTAATGAATGTTCTATCTAATATTTACTTCTACCTATTAATAATGTAATAAAAAGAATAGTTACGCCCATATTATATACTTTTTATCTAAAAAGTTAAATGATAATGTAAATTCTATATAATTCAGATAATTTTCTAAAGTTCATAGCATATAATTATATTCCCAAAAATGCCTATATAAATATAAAATATAGGATATCTTCATATTTTCATTTATCAAATATATATTATCAGTATATTATTACACCTGAAAAAAAAGCTATGTGTAATTGACGAAAAAAAAATCATTAAATTTTTTTAGTGTAAATATATCTAAACATAAATAATAATACACCATACAAATGTGCAAATAATAAACAAAATATACAGTGTTTCAAAACAATCCATCACATATTTTTAAAAAAGAAAATAGTAAACTTACTAAATCATTTAATACAATACAGTAAAATTAATGATAATTACGCATGCAGAATTGATAAATACTTTAGGAAATATATAAAAACAAAAAATATGTTAAAATTACTCGCCATATATTTTATACTATATTACACTAAAAGGTAATATATGATTTATTTTTTTCCAAATAAAAAAGTCTAATTCACATATCGAATAAATAAACATAAAATAAACAATATTACAATCATTATATTGTTGCCAGGAAATATAGAATAAACTTTTATTGTGCATTTTTTTATATTTATACATATTAGATGGTTATTGGAAAATAATTATTAGTTGTGTATAAAACTGTATTTTTTCTTATTGAAGATATATAAAAATGCTTTGATTACTTTCCTTCAATATTTGTTCATGTGTCTTTTTTTTATATACAATAATATAATCTTAATTTTAATTTTATATATTTGATAATTAAAGGCATCTGTATAACGAAACATGGATAATTATAATTTAATTTTTAAACTATGATATGTAAAT
>FLRD01000819.1:0-16134 GCA_900088485.1 Plasmodium ovale wallikeri
ATGTATGTATGTATGTATGTATGTATGTATGTATGTATGTATGTATGTATGTATGTATGTATGTATGTATGTATGTATGTATGTATGTATGTATGTATGTATGTATGTATGTATGTATGTATGTATGTATGTATGTATGTATGTATGTATGTATGTATGTATGTATGTATGTATGTATGTATGTATGTATGTATGTATGTATTATTTATACATATATGAATATACACAACGCATATATGTACATATATATTTTTTCATATACATCCTGAAAAACAAACGTTTAGTGCATATTGTAATGAGATGAATTTTTTTACTTTAGAATTTCAAAAATAACATTAATACTAGGTATTTTTTATTTTCAAGTGCGTAAAGTTATATTTCTTTTTAAATTTCTTTTTTTTTATTCATGTGTTAAATATATTGCATGAACGGAATAAATGCTGACTGAAGCTAAAATTAACTAGACATATGCACTGCATTTGCGTTTTTACACGTACATATGCATATACATTTACACGTATTTATATGCATTTGTGTAAACCCTCGTGTATGGGTTTGCGTATCTACGTATTTCCGCATGAACAATTATGTGTTCGTATGTAAATAAATATGCGTGCATCTACATTTAATTAAATAGTGGTATTATTGTCTTCAGTGAAAAGTTTTTGTTTTTTTTACTTACATTCCGTACGAATTTATGATCGTTTTTGTCTTTTGTTTTCTCGTTCTTCACATTAGTAGCACTTGGAAAAATTGAAATTTCCTCTTTCATTTTATGCATTCATATGTGTGCATGTAAATATTTATCTATCCAATACTGTGCGCATATTGTGAGTACGCATATATAGGTAGGCATTTCGATTCCTACTAAAGAATCTATTCGTGTACGTGTGGGTGATTTTTATTTCTTCTTTTTTGTTCTTATGTTTAGTTATAAACATGCATACGAAAAAGTATATATATGCATATATATTCACGTATATTTATTTATGTATATACATTTACGTATATATATTTAAGTATACGTACATATGTATTTCCTTGTAAGTTCTTTGATCAAATTTATCTCAATATTGCAGGTACATTTTTAATTTAGTTACATATTCCTAATCGCACTTCGTGCGTACATGTGACATTTTTTTTTTAAATTAGAACCAAAAAAAAAAAAAGATTTTTTACTTAAAACTTCAGGGTGTTTGTAAATTAAGAATAATCGTATTGAAATGTTTTTAATAAAGGAAAACGAATGATATATGTTTCCATTTTATTTTTCATAAAATTGTATGTAGATAATGTATATATATATATTTATACATTTTTTTATGCATTTATATACATGTATAACTGTTCATTTTACTTTTCACATACTCCTTAAAAATATATATACATATACATATATGCATGAAGTTATGTAGTGCAAATATTTTTCAGTGTTCTTAAGTACTAATTTTACTTAAATTTATTATGTGGTTTTATACAGATATCCTTTTGCTAAGTATATAAACACAAATCTTTTTAGAAACAAATAAAATATAAATATCCAAACACCCATGTGCATATAAGGATAACATATATACATACGTATATCCATCAATCCACAAGTACATATATCCACAAACACATGTATCAATTTATCCACAAAAAGATACATCCATACATGCATACATCCTCACATCCATATGACTTATGGTTATTTTTGTGAGCACCGAGGAAGCATGCCACACTCCCATGTAAAAATCATGACATAAATAATAAAATGTATACTTTTTTCCTTTACATAACAATAGTAATTTTCCCCACCTCTTATAGCATGTTTTGATTTATGAACTTCTTAAGATTTCTAATGTAGTGCACTTGAATATATTATCACAATTGTACAATTAAGTGTATGCGTGAACACATATGCAAATAAATATGAAAATAAATATACAAATGAATATGCAAAGAAATGTACAAATGAATATACAAAGAAATGTACAAATGAATATGTAAAGATATATACAAAATATATATATTAGTGTATATATACATACATATGTACTTATGCGAGTTTTCCTTTTTTTTTTTTTTTTACCAGTACATATCTAAGTTATTCTATTAAACCGTTTTGTCTTTGCACGGAGTCGATAAAAGATTTATTTTGTGCGCAACGTTCTACATATGGATACATTTATGGTTCGATATATAAATATTAATATATATATATATATATATAAGCACATGTATGCATATGTACGCATGTGCTTAATACGATTTTAATTATTTTCTTTTTTTTTTTTTTCCATTAAAATTTTATTTTTATCCTTAACTACTAAATCTCATTGATAACTTATTTTTTTCTAATTTTTTGTATTTTTTATTAAAATAATATTTTTTTAATTTATACACTTAAATATAAAAAAAATAAAAAAAAGAAGGAATTATTATGACAACATATAGATTGCTAAAATGAAATAAAAAAATCCTATTAGCATGGTTTTTATTATTTTGTTCTAAATACTATTTGTATACATATGCATCCATAAGCGCATACATACATATACGTACATATATATACATAAACATACATATACATACGTAAACATACATATACATACGTAAACATACATATACATACGTAAACATACATATACATACATATACATACATATACATACATATACATACATATACATACATATGCATACATATACATACATATACATACATATACATACATATACATACATATACATACATATACATACATAAACATACATATACATACATATACATACATAAACATACATATACATACATATACATGTATATACATGCATAAAGAAACATGTACAAACATATGCATGGAAACATATCAAAATATATGCAAACACATACATATACATGCATATACTTACATATTAATTTATGTATATTGATGTATATATATATATATATGTATATACGAGTAGGTACATATACGTGTTCGGATGCATACATATAACATAGCATGTGTACATATTTTTATAGAACTAAAAAGAAGTATATAAATGTTTTATTTTGTACAAAGTTATAAACCTTCAAGAGACCCCCAACATTAGCATTTGTGTACTATTTCTTATTACGTACATTTTATGCAAGCACTGCTCTATTAGTAATATATTTTTCCCATTTTCTAAATATTTTTAAATACCCCAATACATATTTATTTTTCTTTTCAATGAATAATTGCACTTACAATTTAGTATTACGATTTTCTTCCATTTTTATGATTCATCCTATTTTATTATTTATTTTTTTTTTTTTTCTTTTTTCCCGTTTCGTACATTTTTTAATTTTTCCTTTTTTTTATTTTTAACCCTTTCCCTTTTTCCCTTTATATAAATATATATATATATATATATATATATTATGTATATACCTTTTTTTTATTTCTTATTTTTCCCCCAATTTTTCCCTTTTATGTTTCCCTTTATATTACTTTTTTCCCTTTTACGTATAATTGTGATTGTTCGGTTGTTATAAACAGTAGTACTGTTAATTTACTATTACTATTTTTGCCAATTTTTTTTTTTTTTTTTCAAAATTGTAGATTTTACTGTTTATCCGAAAAAGCTGTTGCATATATATTAGTCACTGAATAGGTATGTATATATACATTCATTATAAAAGAAAGGATAACATTATTTTTTAAAAGGAAAAAGGAAAAAAAAAAAAAACATCGACTGTAATTGTTAGTTACAAGTAAACATTTTTGCACCCATCAAGGAATCTTTTTAAAAATAATTACCTTGTTTTATTCTTATATCTTGTTATACCTTACTTCATATTTTTACGATAGCGTTTTCTTTACCTTTGTTATTTTAGGCCATAATTTATTAATTTATATGATATCTTATAATATATTACCTTTTTTTTTTTTTTTTTTTTTTTTTTTTTTTCCTATACAAAGACTTCACAAGTTTACTCTTTGTTAATATACGTATGAACGAACGTGTACGTATTCCTACATATTTGTTTATATCATCCTTCATATACTTGTATAAACTCCATAATTTATTGATTTATGTACGTACATATGTATATGCACATACATTTTGTGTAGACATTACATACATACGGAGGTGACCTTTGACGGCAAAGTGGTTACCTCGGTTTGCACGGCATAAAATTTGAAGAAAGGGGACAATTTGTGAGGTTTTCTTAGAGCAAGCAAAAGGTTTAGAGTAATAAAAGGAGCGTTGACATAGTAAAGGAAGCGAAAGACGCAGCTCTACCGTCGAAGTAGCGGATATACGCAGTAGTAAAGTCTATAAGTAGCCATACAAACAGGCATAGACATAGACCTAGGCATAGACATAGACCTAGGCATAGACATAGACCTAGGCATAGACATAGACCCAGACATAGACATAGACCCAGACATAGACACATATATGGGCACGTGTTCGTATATTTGTGTTAATGTTTACGCATGAACACGCACATAGGCAATCGTTTTGCGTAACTCATTTTATTACATAACTAAAAAATAGCAACGAAATTATTAAAGCCAAAGTAGAAGATTTTGTTTTTTTTCGTCTGTTTGTCAACTGTGTTATGTAGCTGATTGTACATGTGCATGCATATGCAAACACACGTTTATTTCCGTGCATGTATATATACATACTGCATACGTATGCTGCGTACATATACGTACATATACATACATATAAATATAAAATAAAGACGTGTAACAATAATGATCGATTGTACAGAAAATAAAGCAGTCATTGAGAGGCAAGAAGGTACTGTTATTTCGTGACAATGTTATAGAGTTCATCGTGTTAATGAACGTCAACACATGCATTGCTATAACTTCGTACGACACGTACGTGAAAATCCCAATTTATTTTTCATATTAGAAAATCTGTCCATACCTTATAGCATACGTTCGTATGATTTTAATCAAGAACGCTAATATATATATATATATATATATATATTTTTTTTTTTTTTTTTCCTTTCAATTTGTAGATAATGGGATGAGTATCATAGGTAAAAGACAAATATATGAAAACATGCCGAGAGTAAACGAAGCAGACATATATGAATCTGCTGAAGACAACACGAAAAATAAAGGAGTGTGGTATAACGCGAGAACTAAATGTTGGCTAGCATGTGTTAAGGGTAGTGGGAGGCATTTGCGAGTATTTTCAGTGAAAAAACATGGGTTTAAAAAAGCGAAAATGCTGGCTGTTGAATGCAAAAATGCCACTTTCTACAATTACAACAACAACGCGGGCACCATCGTCAATAGGGGTATTAATGCAGCTGCCGGAGGTGCGGTTACAGGAGCGGTAGGCGATGCGGTTGCTGGTACAATGGGAGCTTCCATTAACAGTAGTATAATTAACAGCGGCACAGGAAACAGCACAGATGTCAACTGCCTAACGTCCGATGGTGTTATTACCAATGGTGTTACTGTCAATGGAGCCATTACCAACAACGGTACAACGAACGGCGTCCCTGCGAGACTGCACACGCGAAGCCAGAAGAATTTTCCCCATGCGGAGGCCCAGAGCGAACCGTATAAAAACACCAGGGGGTATGCAAACAACGAAGCGAAAGAAGTAAAAGGTCAGAAAATCAACAAATCAAATGGTGCTCAGATAGCGGTTGAAGTACCCGTCGACAGTAGCCAACTGGTCATGGCAAACGGTGCGACCAACGGAGTTATTATGAAAAGTGAAAATGCAAATGGTAACGTAAACGGAATCGGACTTGGAATCGAAAGCAGTGATCCTTCGAACAGAAATAGGCGATACAACACTAGAAGGTGCAGCTACAAGCCCCCCGAAGAGACACACAAAAAGGATGACGTTATGACAAATATGGCTGTTGTGAATCGCACGAGTGCTAGTAACACTGGCGTAAACCGCGCTAGTGGTAACCACTACCATGGCAATAGCCGCAACAGCCGCAGTAACAACCTGCTTAACGATGTGACGAAGAGCCCTAAAGGAGAAAAGGCAAGTCAAAATACCACACCAGAGTTTTCGTCCTCGAAAATAGGGAAACGAGCAAATTCTCCAAGTAACTACCAAACAGATAGTAAAAAGAGAAAAAAACAAATAAAGGATAAGTTTAGTTGTCTGGTAAAACAAGACAAAATTGGGATCAATTCAAACGAGGCGATTAGTGGGAGTGCTAATATCACCAATTGCAAAAACGCACTTTGCAAAGGCGGAAATACCAAAGCGGCCAATTTCAGAGGGGCAAATACCAAAGTGGCAAACTTCAGAGGCGGAAGTTATAGTAGAGGAGGAAATTACAGCGGAGGAAATTACACCGGTGGAAATTATACCGGGGAAAATTATAATGGAGAGAGTTACAATGGGGGGGGGAGTTATAACCGCAACATTTACGACAACACTTATAGTCAAGGACGTAATAGAAGTCAGAACAATCAAATAAACAGGATGAAAAATAAAAGTCAAATTAACAACAGTAATTGCATAATAACAGATAAAGATTTTCAGGTAGATTCTCCTGTACAAACAAACGAAGAAGACTATTTTATGAAACCATTAAGCTATGAATATAGTGAAAATATAGAAAAAGGAAAAAATTGTAAATATAGTGAAAATGAATGTAATGTTATATATACTAATGATTATTATACTGATAATACAAATCAAAATAGAGAAGAATATAAAACTAATTTTATTGATCTAACGAGAGAAGCATTAGCACTAATTCTACAAGACCTCAAAAAAAATGTCATACCAAAAATACCAGTAGGTTTAGAAAAAAGAGAAAGGTATACAAATTCTCTTCGTTTATGTTTAAGAAGTGCAAAATTAACTAATCACATTGATGAGTTAGAACCATATTTAGAACTATTCAGTGAGTGTATTAAAAATAGTAAACTACCAAGTCACATGGAATTAAAAGATCAACTCTTTTATTTAGATAAACTGTGAGATTACTGGCATAAAAAGAGAAAAAATGAATGAGCGGAAAGAAATGAGTTTGCGTAAAGAGCAAATTAGTAACACGAGCGATCGTGGTGAAGGAGAATTCCGCTTCAACTTATGATACAGTTGTTTTAATTGAGTATTGATTACGCAGTTTTGGTCATGTATCTCATTTTACTGTATGTCCCATTTGAGCACCTTCACAAGGGAAGGCGCCGTCTCTTCTTCCATTTAGCATTTCCCCACTCGCCCAAATGAGGGGCATGATTAGGATGCGTGTAGATATGCACATTTGGATATATGCTAAAAATGTATACACTTAAGTGCTTGTGTACACAATATGCACGTAAGCATATACATTACATACACATGTTATATGTGTCTCTTTATCTCTATTGTAAACCCTGTTTTTACGTCTTTTATAATGACCCCTTTTTTTAAGTGTGAGTAAAAAGAGAGAAGGCACTTTTGAAAAATGTTAAAACACATCCAAAGATGCTGCCCCATTTTTTGATTACCTAGCCTTCCTAAGGCGCGTCGCCCATGTATATGTTGTACGCCTTCCATGCATGGAGCCACCCGTATGTATGGATGTGTGTCTATAACGTTGAAGTATGCACATATTTTGTTTAATGCAATATATGTATTTTATCCTCCATGTAATATCCATGTTGCAAAACCTTTGTAATTCTGCAACGTTTTGAAACCTGACTCTACATGTATGCATAATCAGCACACTTGTTTTTACATCGATCTTGTATTTTTTTTTTTTTTTTTACCTGTTATTACCCTATTAATCGGGTTATTTTTTACCCCTAGTTTTTACCCCTAATTTTTACGCCTAATTTTTACCACTTATTTTTTATCTCTTATTTTTTACCTCTCAGTTTTTACCTCTCAGCTTTTACCTCTCAGTTTTTACTTTTTTTTTTTTTTTTTTCGCAATTGTTTGTTTTTTCCCTTGTTTGTTACCTTCCCTTTTTTTTATTTTATTATATTTTTTTGAGTAATAAAAAAATATGGGAAAGGAAGAAGAAAGAAAAAAAAAAAAAAAAAAAAAAAAAAACATTTTTCTTCAAAAATGAAACTAAACTTGTATAAGCGAAGTGCAGCCTTTTTAATTTTTATACATCCCAATTTTTTCTGATGCAATGATGCATAAATGGTTCTTTTGGCTATTCGATACTATGACAAAATATGTGTGCACACAAGTGCAGAGGAAGGATGGACGGTCTTTGCGTATATGGCTCTTACAGAAAAAATAGAAAAAACGACATCACCCCCTACGTGCAAGAGTCCAACGTGTAAAAATGTCTGATGTTCCTATCTCGAGGAATAAACCTTGCAACAACCAACTTGTTACTTTCCTATAACAGATAATGCTCGCTATATCCTTTTGAAATTGTGTCCATTGCACCTATTAGTGACGCCTCCCACCACGATCGCTGCTACGCATAAGCAAAAATATACGTACACAATAACTCCCATAAAATGGGAAGGACGTACAGAAAGAACAACAGAACTGCATAGTGGCATGAGTGTCCATGATAAAACTAGTGACATAAAGCTTTTTCAAAATTTAATCAAATATCTGTGGGAACAAAAAAAAAAAAAAAAAAATGACCCCTCGAATGGGCGCAGCGGTTTTAGTATTTCACGTATTTAATTAATGAGAAAACGGAACAAAAAAATGAATGTACACAGGCGTATATATACAATGGAATGACGAATAAAAGGCTAATTTTACACATTACGAGATTGCGGTGTTCATATATACTCGTGGTTTTTTTCCATGCCGTACTTCAAAACTGCAGGAATTATGCACACCTGCAAATACCTGGAAGAATCTTTTTGACTTCACCGAAGAATGAAATAGCGTAGATGTGCATAATACTTCTCCCTTTTTTCTAATTGCAAAAAAAAAAAAAAAAAAAAAAAGATGATCTACCTTAACAACCGCTTCTGTGCAAGCGCCTCGCTTCATCCACCTCTTCTCCCCGCGTCTGATATGAACATGTCAATGAACTTCTCCCTGTCGTATGGACCAAGTTCTGCGAGATAGTCAAGATCACTAAAGCTGGAGAACTTGTCTTGTTTGTCATTATTTTTTCCAAAGTCAAAGTAGGAGTTTTTGCAAATTTTCGGGAGTCCAGTAGTGACAGTGTTGACTTTATTTTCGCTGAAGGAGGGGTCAAAGTATGTTTGCTCGCCCTCATATGGGTATGCATATGCACAGAGATTTGTGTTTCTTCCCATTTGAGGGAAATTATCAATAGGAAAATTACGCATTATTGTATTCTTCTTCCTTTGGATGGAAACATGTCTATCCTTCATGTCGTAAGTTGCACTGGGTAAGGTATCATAATAGTAGGGTTTAAATACAAAGTTTGAAATTCCATGAGTTTCTTTTTTTTTTAAGGTGGTACAGTTACGGTTGGTATAGTGATTAACATTACCAAGTTGGGAATACTTCCTATTATTGTAAATAAAATTATTTTCATGGTAACTTAGTAATTTATAAAAGGTAGTACACACATTTAAAAACATCTTATTTTTCATTATATTATTTAACGTTTCTGTACTTTCTTTTAGAGAAGAAACTATGCTTGCATTGATATGTACAATGTCAGAATTATGATACATATTATTACTTATTTTTCTGAAAGCATAGTAAAGTAATTTCAATTGAGCAATTTTAAAATTTTTGATTAGATTTATAAAATTTTTTTCAACAACATCTGCATCTAATTCGATATAATTTTCATCCTTCTTATTGTCTATACATGCACTTTTGTTATTCTTCTCTTTTGAACTTCTTTTCATAGATGTTATTAAGTTTATTTCGTTCCTCTTTAGTATATCTATTTTGTTATCTAACAATTGTTTTTTTAATTCCTTCATTTGTGATGTTAATCTTTCATTTTCTGCTAATAAAATTAATTGTTCCTGTCTAAATAATTTTAAATGTGAATCAGTATATTTTAGAATATCTGTGCATCTATTTCTTTGTGGATATAAATCCCCAAATGCATGAATAGCTAATTGATTCATGGCTTTTTTTTTTAACTTCAAATTTATACTATTACTTTCTAAGAGGTGTATAAATTTTTGTGCTGCTGAACCTTTTTTCAATGCTTTATATGTTATTTTTCTTGCTTCATTTAATGAGATGTGATTTACTCTTGTATCTTTATCTCTTTCTTCTAATATTTTTTTTAAGCTGTTTATTTCGCTATCCTTAACCATTAAATCTTTCTTTAATCTTTTCTTATCTTCTTTCAACCTTTTGTAATTCTCATCATTATTTATATCATACTTTGCATCCTGCGCAAACGCGTGCGCTTCGCCGTCGTTTTCCCCAGTCTTTCCTACCTTGCCGAGTGTACTAGCCATTGTTCCTTTTCCTCCTTCTCCCGTCCTCTCGTGCAGCTATGCTCAGTAGTTGTGCAGCCCTTGAGCAGTGGTATGCTTATTCTCATGTACATCAGTGTGAGGAACTATATGCACTGTCGTGTGCACGCGGTATGGTGGAGGAAAATTACCTAATGGATTCAATATCGCCGTGTGCACCTGTTCCGCAAAAAAAAAAAAAAAAGCTTCGAGTCAATAGAGAGCAAAGAAACAGAAGAAATTACGTGGAAATATCGAACGCGCTTTTCACAAACTTCCCAAAAGTTATCAACGGGAAACTATCAGGCATTTTATTTGAATTGTGTATTAAAAAGGTATGTATATATTTTGAAAAAAAAAAAAAAAAATTTAAATAACCAAGACCTAAATGTCAATTAGCCAAACTGTACACATTTCGGAGCTTCCAAATGGATGAAAATTTCCCAAAACTGTGGCAAATGATAAGTATTTCCCAGATTGCCCGATATTCCGCAGGGAAACACAAAGTCGCACGTGTGAGCGCCGCACACGCTCTGAGTAAAAAGTCGCTGTTACCTGTGCAATCAAAAATATTAGCTCCACTAATAATTTTCAATTTCCCATTGGCACACAGCTTTCACACACTTCTTTCAACCGATTGGTACACCCTCCGAAGCGTTCAGCGCTTGAGTGGCAAAAAAAGGTAACCCCCTGCAAACAATTTCATCTTTTCAGTTTTTGCACATGTTTGTGCTTTTTTAACTTCCAAATTTACAACAAAAAAAAAAAAAAAAAAAAAAAAAAAAAAATAAAATATATACTATAAGCACAAATACGATTTTTGTTCACTAAGGGAGGTAAAAAAAAAATGGTCAAAAAGGGGACAATGGGACAAAAATGGGACAAAAGGGGGACAAAAAGGGGACAAAAAAAGAGGAAAAAAGAGGAAAAAAGAGGAAAAACAAAATGGTTTTCTTCCTTTTCAGGAACAAATTTAGTCAGGCATATTATTCCCTCTTTTTCCAGTTTACAACTGAAGGAATACAAATGAAGAAAGTATGGTCATAAAAACATTTAACATGTGGGTAAAGAATGTATTTACATTAGACACCCATACGGTGTTAACAAATGTTCATTTTCATAGAAAGGCAGACGCGTAAGTGCAAAAATTCCAAGACCGCGTAACCGGAGGAACATGTGCAAAGTGCCAAAATGTGTAGTTTGTACAGGAGTTCATATGTATTATAAAACGGTGACAGAAAAAAAAGAAAATAAATGCACTGATATTTTTTTGTCACTGCACCAAAATTTGAAACGATGAAGGGCCGATGATCTTCTGAAAAAAAAAATGGTTTATCCGCTAGCCCCTTCTTATTACGCCTCCCCCTCTCTCTTCTAACTCATTTCGTTTAGGATATTTTTTGAGTATAAATCTTTGGTATTCTTAATATTGTACTGCTGATTATACGATTGATGCACTACCCTATTTTTGTTTTCACCTTTTTTTTGCTGTTTCTTATCTTTTACAATGCTTTTCTTCGTTTTCGACCCTTCCGTTTTTACATTCTCCGTGGGATTAGTATGTCTTCTCGCATTAAACACTTTTTCCTTTCGCTCTTTCATAGAGCTTATTAGTGATGATAGTCGAAGGTAGTTTTCACGTGCCGCATTATCATCATTGTTATGCGAATTATACTTATCTTCCCCCTTCATAAGGCTATCATCCTTTTCACCAAAAAAGGTTTTTTCCAAAGCGAATATTTCTTCTTCCATATTGGTACACATCTCCTTTTGTTGTTCCCCTTCATTTGTCTCTTTCTGATCTCTTCCTTCTACTACTTTTTCCTTTCTCTGGAATGATTCCTCCTCTGATATGCACTGAAAGTACATATTCGGTGCTATAATAACGTTTTCATAATTTTCTGTGTTAATATTTTCCCTATTATACATGTGGCGGGTTGTCGAATGAAGTGTCTCCTCTTCATTTCCCATGCCAGTTATACCAATTCGATTTTCACAATCTGTATAATTTCTGTAAAAGAAAAGATTCGTTTTCTTTATTATGTTCGATTTTATTACAATTTCAAAGAGAGTTTCTAAATTTTCTTCTAGTGTAGTTGATAGAGGTACGATATTATTCTTTAAACTTGATATTGTAGTAGGCATATTAATAATTATAGAAATTATATTATGAATGTTAATTATACTATCTGGCGACTCGTCATATTTTTTGGACAGTTTCTCCCTCCAAACAAGTATATCCTCAATCAGAGTATCAGAAAATTTCGAATTGTATGATGTCTGTATAATTGTTTTGATTTGTTCCATTGTCTTCCTAACATCACACACATCTCTTATTTCATATTTGGTTAAACATTTTCTATTGCTATGAACAAAAACTCGATTTATCATCTCCTCTCCATACTTCCTCTCATTTTCAGATATGTCAGAAAATTTTATCTTTTCAAAATTTACATAAATGTTCTTCCCACATCTTTCGATGTGATCCTCCCCGTCGACATCCAATGCGCAGTGGCCTCTGCTCTCTGTCACCCCACTTTCCCCTTCTGTGGCTACTCCTTCCACGGATGCACTTCCCTCCCCTCTGCAGCTATTAACAATGAAGTTGAAATATAAGTCGGTTATGACGTAATCAAACAGGTAGTATAAATAGTGGAAAGAATATTTCAGCGTCTGCACTAGGTCTGGCGTGAGGGGTCTTGTCAAAAAGTTAGAATCATGTCCAGACGAATGGACAGTAACATTGAAATAGTTATACACTAAATAGGATAAGTTATTCTTCAAATTTAGGTAATCAGCACAAAGTGATATATCAATAATATTAACAAAATAGATGGAAAAATCTTTCTGCAAGGGGAGTACAACATTTTCTGCACGATGCATAATTTTTAATATTCTCTGATCAGTTGTAATTTTGTTTAATAAATATACCTCCTCGAATATGTCTAACACATCAATTATGTAATTTCTATCCATTGTTCCTATTAATATGAGAGAAGTGAAACCACGATATGTATTTTTATAGTTTACTAAAACCGTCATAGAAATTTTATTATATCTCGATTGAATTAAATTTACCATTTCTATAAATTCTTGTTTATCTCTCACTATTATATATTCCTTTTTATTTATGTCTTCAGGTTTTGTTAAAATGTCTTTAACATTTGCAAATGTTGAAACACTCTCATCAAACTGGGAATATAACTTTATGATATTACTAATTTCGTATGCATAGGGATGGTTCAATTTATTAATTCTGTAGGAATATTTATTTATATCTTTATTTAATTTTTTTAAAATTGTACAAAAAAAATCTTCGCTTAGGGATTCTTCTGGGTTTGGCATGGTGACGTCTGAGCTGCTACACGAATACGAGCAACTTTTTTCTCCTCGTGCGTCCTTTTTACATTTACTCAAATCGTTCTTTATATTTAAGTTAATTTCGCTAATTTCGCTAATTTCGTTAATTTCGTTAATTTTCTCCTTCTTGGTCATTTTTTCTACATCATGCACTTGGCTTATTTCACTAATATCGCTAATTGCATCCATATCCTTAAATGGGATGTCGGTATACATCTCTTCTACAATTTTGTTGCTACTCCGATCGTCCAACTCGTTGCAGTAAAACATCTCCCAATACTGCAATAACTTTTTCTTTTTTTCAATAAGACGCTCTTGAAATTGTATTGCCTCTGCTAACTCGCTTTCCAATTCCATCATCTTGTTATATTTTATGGGTATTCGCGGGATAAAGTATTTGGCGTAATTGTTCGTTAAATGTAACCAGGAACTTTGAACTTTTTGTGACATTTTTTTAGGTGAGATATAAGCCATCCTAAAATCTTTGTTAACATTATTGTCTTGTGCATTTCTTCTCTGGTTTAAAGCGTCCCTTTCCAATGCTGATTTTTTTTTTTTCCCCTTCTTTCTTTTGTTCCCTTTGGAAGATAATATCCCCTTTTTTGTATTTTTTTCCAAATCCTTTTTCACCTTTTTGTGATCATTTTTTGCGTCACTATGTTTGTCACTTTCTTCTGAATCACTTTGTACCTTCAGAATATGAGTGCTCAGAAGTTTCTGAAATTTGATACTTTCTTCATCCTCATCCCCGTCCTGCTTTTCCGTAGAGGAGGTTTCGTTACCATTACCTCTATTTGCTTCATTATCTTCCCCATAACTCTCACTATTTGTTTCCTCCTTCTTTATATGCATAGGAGGTAAATTACTATGTACCTTTTTTTCTCTCCTCTGTTCATATGATATATCTTTATTTCCTCCTTCCGAAACATGTTCCGGCGAAATATAATGATTAAACTGGGTATTTCTTTTATTATGTCCATCGTTTATATATAAAGTATGAGAAGAAGTACTACCAATTTTATGGGCTATAATAGAATTATCTTTATTACTTAGGTTAAAAAAAGGATAGCATTCTTTTGCCCTGGTATATATTTCATCTAAAGTGGATGAAATGATGTAATAATTGTTTGGTATAATACAGTGATTATTTTTAAACTCTGATTTTATCAAATTTTTTGTTTTATCATTACTACTGTAGAGTAATAAATCATAAACTATTTTGAGTAAACTATTCTTCAAATTACTAAGTTCTCCCTTGTTTGTTATTATATTTATGTCATTTTTATACAAACAGCTGAAGGAAAGTCTATTTGTTAACTTAACAATATCGACAACATTTTTTAGCAATTTCTTCATAACATAGTTCTTTTCCTCATTTTTCTCTAAATCACACAGCAGAGACTTGGCTCTCAGTAGTTCATCAATCTTCCTTCCACAGTGCTCCATCGATTCAATCGTATAATATTCTCCTCTCAATGGATTCTGTGGTGAATGTTAGTACCTACTTACCTCCGTATATAACCTTCGTGTATAGAGTCCTACGTACCTACTGGTGTACATACGTAAGCATGATGAGCAAATATACTTATGTGCCCCTTTCACCTCTTCTACTATACATATGTTCATACACGAAAAGGTTTTCCTTCTTTTGGAGAAAAAATTGTCATGCGCAAAAAAAAAGATGAATGCAATGTAAGAGTAACAAAAACACTGGAAAAAAAAAAAATGCAGTTTGTTTATACTGTTACATGTGAATGGATAAAAAGATGTACGTAAAAGAGATATATACAATTTGATAGATCACAATTTAAAAAAAAAAAAAAATAATAATAATATGTAAAATAAAATAAATTTCAAATGCTTCATTTCTTAAACCCCGAAAGGTAATAAATCCTCGTTAAAATTTTATCATCACGAGATAATCAAATATCGTATGCTGAAATGCTTGCATATGTACGTATAATATAACCCGTATAAGGAATAGTTATAAATCAAGAAATAACGAAAAATTCTTTCAAAATGGAGAAATACCCAAAAGCGCGTGCCTTTACCTTTGCGATTTGATTTTTTTGGGAATTGTTCTTTCCATATATTTAAAATTTTTATTTTCTCGCATAAACTTCTTTAATTGGAATATGTATATATGCCCTATGCATATTTTAATATACGCATTAGTTATGTATACTTCTTTATTTGAGAAAATGTCCTTTTAAGTTTTCCGAGGATGGTCAAAGTTTATACCGTTCTTTTCCTATCTGCAATACAGCTCATGAGCAAATTTGTAAGAAGCATTATGAAAATTCTTAGCGCGCTTTCCCCTATCCTTAAGTACTAGTTCTTAACGAGTTTATTCTCCTATACAGTGTAGGTATTGGCAAAATTTTTCGAATGTGCTTTTACTCTCCCCTTAACCTCTAAAGTTTGTACACTACACTTCGTGTAAACT
>FLRD01000834.1:0-18940 GCA_900088485.1 Plasmodium ovale wallikeri
CACAATAACACGAATCACTGAATTTTCCGTGGAAACGCTTAAAATTCATTAATTGTGAGATATAAAAAAAGCGTTTTAAATATTTATGACGAATGTATATCTAGGAATCTGTGTATTTTATGCGGCAAATATAAATATATATTTTGAAAAATTAAATGTTGCATATTCATAAAGTGCCTAATAAAAAATAAAAATATATTTATAAAAATTGAAAAATATTAAGTAAAATACACATGATATCAAATAATTTGGCGACGGGAATATAATATATATTAAGAGAATACTATAAGCAAATTATAGCATAAGAGTATCTTACACAAATCAATTTAAAAATTGGGGGGAATAGTGATAAATTTATATTAAACTCTTAAGTTAAAATTTTAAGAGATAAGACACAATTGTGCTGTTATGCACATTTATCAGTAAACTATTATAAATTTGAAGCAACAGAATGAATTTGTTCATTTATATATATACCATTTTCATATTAAATTCTATATACATTAAACATAATATAATAATATATTATTTTTATTCTTCTATTTAACTGACAAGAGAACGATATATTATATTTAAAATTATCTTATAAGTATTTGTATACACATTTTACCTTCTCATATGATAATATGGTAATTATGAATTACCATAATTTATCATAAAACATGTAATTTTATTAACAAAATATTTTTATTGAATACACTATAATGTCAAAACATATAATTATATTAATTCAGTGTTTCATAATAAATTTTTAAATATTTTCTATGTACCGATAAATGATGTTATAATTTTCTAATAATAATTTACAACTTATATTTCTAAATAAATAGTAATCCCATGTACGCTCATATTAGTGTAAAATGGATATATAATATAAGAAAAACATAAAAATAATATATTCATATGTCAAGCATATAAGAGTAATATTTTTTGTATTATTTCTTTCTTTTTTATTAATATTATTTATATACATAGTTATCATAATAATGTCAAAAGGACTAGTTAGTTCAAAGATGAAAATCAAGCATATTTTACTATGTATATTTATAAAAAAATGAAATTCAAGTTAAAAAAAAATATATATATATTAATAATTCTTATATAGCGTAATACCATAAAAAGTTAATATGTTTTGTTACCAATGACAATTATTAAATGAATATTTAATTAATACATGGAAATTTGCATATGCATGCGTCTTTAAAATATTAGAATTCTATTTTAATTATAATATAGATACACAAATTCTGCAAAAAATTAACATTATTTCCTTAAAATTGATAAATACATATTAATATTTTATATATTATGAAAAGTTATGTAATCGTCAATACATATATAAAAATATAAATATACATATGTATGCACAAAACATACATTGGGGAATAATTACAAAATTCATGTATTAATTAATTTAATTGAATTTGTGTACTATATCTTCTTATAGAATGCATTATTAAATATTATAAAAGAATGTTTATAATTTCTTAAATATGAATTATATGTACAATAACAATATATTGTAATGTGAATGTAATTGTTAATTTCAATTTCGAAGAAGGAAAAATAAAATAAAACAAAAAACCATATATAAAGTATAAGATTTAATAATATATACACATATATGTATATATAAGGAATATAGAGAATATACATCATTTACATTCTATTTCATTATTATATTTAATAAAGAAAATGAATTTGATTATATATTATTTTAATTTATTACCACTTTATCCAAAGTTGTAATTATATTGAGGATTCATATAATGTTAAAAAAAGTGAAAAATATTACATATATAATATAAAAATAGCACAAATTAAAAAAAAATGTGTCCATAAAACAAATATACGTGTATAAGGAATGCATTAAAATAATTTAAAAGGATGCTCCACAGCAGGGTATATTATGCATTATATAAAAGTTCAAAATTTTAAGCATTTCTCAATATGTATATAAATTAAGGATATATAGTTCTAATATTAAAAAATGTAAAAGAAATCACAAATTACATATTAAAATAGGTAAATTAAGAAGAAAAAATAATGCACACAACAAAGTAAAATTAAATAGCAAACTTAATATGAGTTTTCAAATTAAACAAATTGTTCAAAATTGATTTTATGAAAAGTATAAATAAAATAATAAAATAAAAAGGGTAAGGAGTGAATTAAATATATAAAAAAAATATAAATAGAAAAAAATAAAGCAATACTGTGAAATATATAAATATGTACTTTATCAATGTAGTTCCTATATATTAAGAACATATTTTTACTTTTTATTTTGAAAGAAAAATATAAAATTTAACTTTTTATTTACATTTTTTCATAGTACATGTAAAAAAGGGAGGGAAATTTTATTATATATAAATTAATAGCAATAAATATATGAATATATTTAAAGATGTTATGAAAACATTTATTTTATGATAACGTTTCGAATGTGAATAAAACATAAGAATTCTATTATATTATAAAGTACATAACATTATACAAATACATCCATTATAATGAAATTGTTAGATGACATAAGAAATAAGAATTAATGCACTTCTTATTCCATATATTATAATATCTTTATATAATAATTCATGTGGAAAATATATTATAATACAAACCAACAAATAAATTATAATATATTTTTAATAGTAGAACATAGTATACGTCTTTGTATTTGTAAGTTAATTTATTTTAAATAAATAGATTTCTTTTTAAATGTATTTTACTTAAAAAGCAATGAAAATATGTGATTCCTTTTATATAACAAATAATTTTTACTATATATAACACATTACCATATAATAAACAATGCAATACAAAATATATTACTATATTTTTTCGTCTCAATGTTTACTATCATATACATTAGCTAAATACACTATTTAAAAATAATCACTGTGGATGTTATTTATACTACTAAAACATATTTTTCTTTTTTTCTTAAATACAGTAGTTTAGTATATTTTTTTTACACAAAAAATATGCGCACATCTTACAAATTATTTTATTATATGAAAAGAAAAAAAAAGAGAAAACAGAAAAACAGAATAAATAAGCATATACATACTTATATAAATTATATAATGCACAAAAAACATTATTCCATTACATTATTTTCTGGGTATTTTTATATTAATATAAATTTATGATTTATATATCCATTATTAAAAAATATAAAAATCATATATTATTTATTACAGTGAAGAGTTTTATATTTAATTTACCAGGTAGATAAAGTGAACAAGTGTTTATTGGCATTAAAATATTTAGTATTGAAGATATTTATTTCTAATATGTGTCATACCTTTTTATTTTTATAGATGCTTTTTATATTGAACATACTTGTATTTTTTTATACTATTTCATTTTCTTTATTCAAATTATATAAAAATATTGAAATATTACTCATCACATAAAAAAGTATACTAAAACATTGATATTATTTCATTACTTGTTAAACAGGAAAAACTTAAATACTTGCTTAATTCGTACAATGTAAATTAGCATTAATCACACAATTATAAAATTTTCCCAACAAATATTAGTTTCATTTGAAATAAAGCATGTATATTATTACATTTTTCATTAATATATATTATTGAATTTATTATATATCTCTCTATATAATTCAATAAATAATAATAATTACATTAGTGATTATATTACGCCAATAGACAACGATTTCTATATTTTACTATATAAATCTTATTCATCAATCTTTAATGACATCATAGAAATAGCCTACCTCAAAAATAAATCGTAACTTTTGCAACTTTAGCATTTTACTGCTATAACTACTTCATAAAATTATCGTAATAATTTAATTAATAAATAATATTATTCATTATCTTATTTTCATTTATAAATATAATTTCATTACTTTAGAATTTTCTTAATTCACGTTCCAAAAAATATTATTTGTCTAATATATTTGTATACTAAGCATCTCCTACAGAATAATAACCTATATTATAATCCTCATAACCAAAATTAATGTTTTCATGATCAGACGAACGCAATAATAATTTATTCGACCCATACTCAAAAATACCCTTATTTCTTATCATATTTATTTCTTCAAGTAAAAATTGTCGAAATTGGCTAAGCTAATGTAAAAGGAAAAATTAATCATGTATAAATTTTATTCTTATGTAAATTATTTTTTGTTAATATAGTAATATATTAACATATATATAATATTAACTATAATATAAGTAGTTCCTTTAACCTTATTAGAAAAAAACAACATAAATAAAATTCCAAATATGGGAAATAATGTTGGAATCGTTATAATTCTTTTAAATTGTTTTGTTTTATGTTCTTTTAACATAAAATTGTAGTCTTGTAATTCGTCCAATTTATTAAATTCTAAGTCGAGTGCGTTAGCGTAACGAATGATTTCTTGATTATACTTACATTTCAATGTTTCTAAAGCATTGTAAATGCCAGAGCAACCATCAATACAATTAATTATAACTTCCTTGTATCTTTCCTTAAATTCCCTAGTATTCTTTAAGAATGGTTCAAATTTATACGTTGATTGACATTCCGTAAATATATTATTAATTTCATCCTTATATTTATATAAATCATTTACTATTTTAATATTTTCTAAATCATGTGAATTTATACAATAAAATTTTTTCTCTTTAAATTCATCCTTGAAAAAGTTCTCTTTATCGGCATCTTTTAGCTTTGAGTAAAGCTTCTTAATATATTCTGAAGAATCAACATTGCTACTACTTAATGTATCATTTATCCAGTAATTCATAAATGAATAATCATTATCATTAAGTAATTCATTATTTTGTTTACTTCTACGCGTAACTGAAAATTTATTATATAAATGAATAAACTGTTTACAAATTTTATTGGAAGATGGGACTTTGTCGAAAATGCTATCACCCGATAAAGAATTGCACGTTTTTTCTACTTCATTTTTTTTATCACTCATTGGAACATTCTTTATTAAAGATTTATATGCATCGAAGTCACTAAGAAATCTATACTAAAAATAAAGAGTAATTGAATATATATAAAAATATTAAAATCCATTTTCGTGAAAAATGTTTTAATGTATGTCAGTCGTTAAAGAATATTCATATAATATTAAATAAGTATTTACAATATTCAAAATTAATATTATACTGTGTCACTAATTATCAAATTATTGCATTCCATTATATTTAGTTTTTCCTTAATTATATGTGAGAAAAATATTTAAAAAATATACATACATTTATGTAAAAATTATAATAATATTGTTTATTCTCATGAATAAAATTTCTTAGTTATTTAAAAATCTAAATTAAATATTCTTCGAAAGAAATTTATTATAATTACTGAGTTTGAATCTATAATATAGTTTACATATTTTTGCCTAGTAGATATTTTAATTTACAAAAAAAGTTAAAGGAATATTCATTAAAAAAAATATTGCTATATGCCAAAACATAGAACATATAATATTCTTTTGTATGCTAATTACATAACTCATTAGCAATTTATATAACTAAATAAATTTCGTTGAAAAACATTATGGATATAATTTATTTGTAATGTATCCTTTATTTATACTTCATATATATTTGACACTGTTTATTATCACATGAAATATCTTAAAATGTAAACAGAATATTTATTTCAGTGAGCACTTATATTTTTACTAAATCTAAAGTTATATCACAGCAAAAACTCCAGTTAATTAATATTTTCTGTTTTATTCATATGAAAAAAGTTATCAAGATTAAAAAAATTTGTTCATAATAGTTAAAATATAAGGTGGTATCCTACAAATATATTAAAAATAATTTAATTTTTACGAGGCTCAAAGGTTTTTGGCATAAATAAAACAAAAGTAACCCCATAATTATATTCATTAAAACTATATAATTTAATGTTATGTCAATATATTATAATTAAGTTGTCTCTGTCCATATGCATCTCCAGTGTATCCATAAAAAATATATTTTCTTTTATTCTTTGCCTCTCTATTGTTAATTGAAAAAACATATAATTATTATAATATTTTTTAGCTTAAGTTCTTCTCTGCTTTGGATAAAATATAATGGAATTTGTTCTATTACGTGTCATCTACATAAAGTTATTAGTAGAATTCTAAAATTATGTAATTAATATGGTATATTTGTTTTTATTAATAATTAATAATTTTATTGATTTAAGCATTTAATTTTTATATGTTTTTTTTATATAATATTTAATATACAATATATTCTTTTTTACATTTACGAATATTTTATTATATTAATGTTATCCGTAATTATATAAACATAATATTAATAAATTTTGAATATGTTAAAATAATGTAATACAATATTAAATATTTAAATAAAAAAATACGTAATGGTTATTAAATATTCGAAAAAATCCTTATATTATAAGTAATTTGATAATTTTAGTGAAAATTTATATTCATTTTCATTTTGAATAAATGACTTTTTAGTATTATATCCCTAATATTAGAAAATAATAAAAAAATACCACTTATATATGTAATGATTAAAATGAATATGAAACAAGTGTATTATCTTACTTTTTAAATAATATGAATAACAACGTTGTATAGCTCACTGTACTTATTTTTGGTGGTATTTACTTAATTGAAATTTTTTATATTTGCTCACGCATAAAAAAAAATGCTATCAATAAGAAATAGTTCTCGTTATTCAAGTATAACATAAAATAAAGGAAAAGTTTTTATTAAAAATAATTACATTATGATATTTTATTTTTAATATATTATAATAACAATGATACGTAATTTTTTTTAAGCATACATATTCTAATAGTATAGTACATTATAATTTCCTTGATTTTAAATTAAACCAATTAAGAAATTATTTTTACTATGATTACAGCAGGAATACTATAATTTATGTATACATAAAGTTCTATATTAATATTATATTTATATTCTTAAATAAAATTATTTTTTAGCTTATACTATATATGCATAAATACTCTTTTCATATTTTCTTTAACGTACAGATGTTGTCCTAAACATCAAACGAAGAGAATATTCGTAAAGGATATGATAAAAAAGAAAAGATTAAAATTTATTTTAATGATAAGTATTTTTTTCTAAGACCTTTAAATCATGAGCTTAATAAAGAATTATATACGATAGCATGTCAACTTGAAGAAATTTACGAATATGCACATAAAAACAATGATAATATTACAGATTATTGTGGAATATTAAACGATTGGTTATACGAAAAAAAGAATAGTTACAATTCTAATGAGAACATATACAAGAAAATAAAATCATGGGAAAATAATATCGAGAAATTGTGGAATGAGCTAGAAAAAAATAAGAATTACTTACACTGATGTCCAAGAACTACAATTCAAGAATTCGCAAATTCATCTACATTTTAAAAAGCTCTGTCAGTGTCTTTTTCCCTTTTTGGAACTGCTCTTATCACTTTTTTCCTCTTACTTAATGTAATATAAAAATTATAATTAATAACTACTATAGATTAAGATAAAAATTATAATAAATTATCTCTTTATGTATAGTACTTCTATGTATATGCCTTACATTTTTTTGTTACTTTTGACTCAACATCATATCTCAGAGCTCTTAAATACTGATTCTACAATTACCTTAATAAACGTGAAGGAAAATATCCGAATATTAATGACGAAAGATCTCACAAATTATTAGAAGGTTACGAAGATATTCATTCAGCTCTTAGAAATAAAGAAATCAATTTACTTTATCATTCTTAACAATTTTCCTAATTAATACGTAGTACATAATAACACAGTTATTTTAAAATGAAAAATAAAAACATAAAATGAGGTAATATTTTACCTGATAAAACATCAAAAAATTATTATTATAATTATAATAAATCAACGTAAATGCAATATACATATAAAATTCAAAATAAATAAATTTATTTTAAAAACTGAATATTATATTATTTCCTTCCTTATTTTATAAAATGTAATTTTTTTTTCTCCCATATAGAAATCTATTTTGGGGGTAAATTTATATAATAAATGAATTATAAGAGCTATGGCATAGTTTAAGTGCACAAGTAGATCTTTTATCTTTACATTATATTGCGTTAATTAAGACAATGGTTTGTACTAATTGATATAAGAAAAAAAATTTAGAATAAATTAGTACATATTCTATTTTTTTCCTTTATTTACACTTAATTGGGAATTCATTCATCAGATTATACCATTAATAAAAAAAAAATATATATAGGGAATCGAAAATAATTTGTACATATTAGTAATGTTATCTTTCATATATATTTTAATGTATTGTGTGTGTATTAATAAAAATATACTTTAACACCTTCTACTTAAAGAAATCAAAGAACATATATAGTTAATTTAATTTCTAAAGTAGAAGCATTATTTTAACCTTTGCAAATACTTTATTTATAAAATAATATTATATATTATAACATTTATCCAGTAAACTTACATTTTTATTGAATATTCATATTTTTAAATATTATAAAAGATATATTTTTATATTAAATATTCAAATATAGATTTTATTAGTAAGTATAATATATTTTACTTAATTGTAAAATAGAAATGAACTAATAATAAGGAAATATTCTAAAGTTCATGAAAGCGTAGATGTAGTGTGAAAACTAAGAGAATAAAAGGAATACATATTAATTATTAAAATAGCTAATAGTGGTAAATAATACAGCACATTTATCATTATGGTAAAATCGTGAATTATATAAAAATTAATGAATATAATTGCACATAATTATCTTAATTGTAATAAAAATGTTTGTACATGTGCGAATATCTCCGATTTGCTACATTATAAGGTATAATTAAAAAATAACAAGAAAAGAAAAATATAAAATAAAACAATATTATTTAACGTTTTTAAAACATAAATGTTTAATACATATATGATCATATTTAAGATTATATAAAGGATAATTCATAAATCAAATATTTTAATATAATTAAATAAAGGGAAAAAATAGAAACATTATAATATATATCAAAATAATACAATGCAAATTTTGTATATATATTTATTAAACCATAAAAAAAAAAGGATATTGAAGAAAAAATATAAATATGCATTAGTAAAAATCTAATATATAACTGCTAGAACAAATTAAAATAGTATAGAGAAATGACAACATTTTTTCATAAAATAAACTTGTATAAATTAAAATATGAATACAGTTGTTATAAATATAATATTTAACAGCTCATTTGCAATGAAATCTTATGTAATAGTAAAAAATTCATGCATGCTTTGTAATCATTATCATTGCTTAATTCTGTGAACTTTCATAATTTTAATATATACAAGAAACAATTGCTATGATATATGTGCAACTTTTTAACATATGTTAATTGCAATTGTATATTTTAGTTTAACTAATAATAATTATAATCAGATAGAAAATACATTTTTTTATTTTGGATTATATAATGTGAAATTGTGATGTATTATATATATTATTACATGCATTTTTATTAGTGTATTTTCAAAAAATGTCCACTTTCCAGAAAATACAATAAGTAATAACATTGAAAATAATAATATTTATAAAAACGGTCATAAACATTACTTAATATTGTCCTCTAATATTAGTAATTTTTTAGAATTATATAAAATTATTTAAAAAAAATGAAAAGAATATAATTCCAATTTTCATTTACTTTACATTTATATATGTTTCTGTATAAATTTAGAAAATTAGAAATAAAAATTATGTGAATATAGATATATTTTTATTTACCTTAAAAAACATATATACTATACTACATTTTCTTTGTAATGTGATTATATATGTATGCATATATAATCATATAACTAAGGAATATTGTGTGCTTTGTTCTATAACCATTGTAATATTATATCAAATTTATTATAATACTATTATATACTTATTTTATAATTTTCGCAATTATCGGGATTATTAAGAATGAATAGTATATATTTTAATTTCATAGTTTTATTTTATCATCATTAAAAAATGATTATGTTAAAAAAGGGAATATAGAGAAACTCCTCGATATACAGAAGAGATATATAATTTTTGTCATATTAGGTAAAGGTATTTACACATAAAAAATATTTTATTTTATGTAAAGCGCTCATTAATAATTGAAATTAAGTTATTTTTCAATTCATTTTTTATAATTCGTATAACTATTTTTTTAGGATTCACATAAATTTCCAATAAAGTAAAATCTTGCATGTTTTTAGCATATTGCCATTAATCATGGTTTTAAATTCCTATGAAAGAAGGCTGCAGTAAAAAAATAATAATAAAACATTATTATTGTTATACTTATATAATGTAATATTTATGAATACTTATTTTAAATTCGAAGAAATTATAGAAAAATTACATTGTCAAATAAAAGCCATAATTATGCATACATTAATTATATATGATGTACTATAGAATCTGTAAGAAAACAATATAATGTAAAAAAGGGAATACTTGAAAATGATATTTTTTTTTATTTTTATCTTAATAGCTTATATCATTAAATGAAATTTAATTTTAAGTTTAAGTTACAATACTATTTATAAGAAAAAAAAATTACTGTTATAATTGGCATATAAACAGTAAAAAATAAAATGAAATTCTATTTACTTTACAATAATATTATATGACTTTCTCAAATATAATATGACTATTCTCATGATATTGATATATTGAAACGAATTTTAAGTTTTAATATAAATATTATGATACCAAAATGTTATATTCCTGAACATTAAAACCTGATCATTTGAAAATCAATATGTATTAACTATGGCTACAGTACGTATTTATCCATAAGAATGATAATTAGATCTGCCGAATTTTATCATTCTGAAGTATTACTTTTGTTATTATATATACTGGAAAGAACTATATAAGTAGATATATTATACATTTCTTTGTTTTTCTAACACGTTTTAGGACATAACTATAAATGATCTTCCTTCGGAAATTTTTTACAAGGAACTAAAACGTAATCTAGACTATGATACTCTTGAAAATTATGTTAAAAATTACCCCGGAGAAGAAGTAATTAATAACTGGTTACCAGAGCTTAAATCAAAAATTGAAAAATATTTTAGCAGTAAACCTAAGGAATTTTTACAGCATAATGTTAAACTCTGTAGAGATTTAAATTACTTTATGTGTGACATAGTACAAAAAATATATTCCTTAAATAGTAATTTGAATGTAATGCATACTTGGGGTTTTGACACTAAAAATTATATTAAGGAATACTTTAATGATAAACACGATTTTAATTGTTCAGTAAACTTTGAATATCTACTTTACAGTCCAAATATGAAACTTTTGGACGATTTCTGCGAAGATAGTAAATTTATTAAAGGAAAACGTAGTATTATCCAAAATAACGATCAATGTCAATCTATTTTTGAGAATATGTCTACTAGAAAGGCTAAGCTTAAAGAATTACGAAAAACTGAAGAGCGAAAAAATAAATTTTCAAAAATTAGTGTTAACTGTAGTATGCAAGATTTAGATAGTATATATGAGGGCATCACATGTGCATCTAAAACTAAACATTTAGCACAATCTATTGGAGTTGATGGAGTGACTACCCATGCCAATAGTCACACTTCAGGAGAAGCATCAAGAATTGATATATTACCTTCCCTTAGTGAACACCCCCATGAAGCACACGAATCATCATCCGAATTAACAGAAAATAGAACAAATGCTTTTTTTGCCCTAATTTTTCTTCCAATTTTAGGAATATTATTGTTTTCCTCTTTCTTATATAAAGTAAATTAAATTTTATAAATAAAAATGCTAATTATTCCTTATATTGCTAATTTATTATGGTACAAACTGCACAGATAGGAAATGTAAGTTATATATATATATATATGTTTTTATCACGTGTAATTAAATTAGTTCACACCCTTTGGAACAAAGTTTAATGAATACTTCCGAAAGAAAAAGTATATTTATATTAATCAGGATAATGATGAAATAAACAACTTTTTCACTAATACAATAAAATTTAAGGATACATATTCAGAAAACATGCATCATAAAATATCATATCAAGCAGTTGAAAACTAGATATGACACCAAAATCATATTAGTCTTATGTATTGCCATTATGCTAAATATATAATTGAAATTTTATTCTATTAAAGTATATAGCTTTAGAAATATACTGTGCTTACATTTTAGTACATGTATTCGTTTTACTAAAACATGCTAATTTTTATATAAAAATAGAAATGAAAAAATAAAGACATTACGTCACATAATTTGAAACCTTTTACATGTACTCATAATATTTATTTATTTTATGAAATATACCAATTTACTATTTTATTTATTTATATATATAATATTTGTAAAATGGATATGCTAAAAATTTTCAAAGTAGTTTAACTGTTCAATAGAATATACTGCATACTTGTGTACATGGACATAATTTAAATATAAATGAATATATTTATCAAATATTTATATGAATATATTATAAGAAAAGTAATAATTAATAAAATTTAAATGGAAAATAATAATATAATTCATACATTAAAACAAAAAATATTAGAAATTTCGTGTTATGTACAATATGGTTTAATAAATGTATATTAAATTCTTAATTTTTTAAAAAAGGTAAATTATTAATATATTTTCTTCTAGTACGTTTGACACAGTTTCTTATCGTTCTGTTTTTATAAAATATTTATTGAATATAAAAAATGAGTTTTGTAATATACCAAATTTGATGAAGCATTTTCAATTTAATGGACTGTTTAGGAGACCATGATTTTTATATGTACAATAATTTGTTATCGTAGGAAATTAAACAAATGAGAAGCAGTGATCATCATGCGGGGAGTAATTAACAAGAAGGTGCTGTTGGTATTTAGATGTATAATCCTGAAGTAAAAGTGTTATCATTCTAACCATACTTTCGGTATCCTAGTTGGTATATTTTTTATATTTTTTGTTTTATGTGAAGTTAATAACATTTTTTAAAATAATATTAATATTGAAATCAAATAGTTAAAATAAATTCCATAATAAGTGATTTTATGATATAGTATGATATTTAAATGTATTAATTCCTATACTAATATTAGTTTACTCAATTTATGTCCAAATGCATGGATTAAAGGAAATTTACAAGAATATAAATGAAGAAAACAATGAGTTACTTTTACAAGAAAATGAATATAAACAAATGGATTTGGATTACATAAAATATAATCTTGTATATAATTAATTCAGGATTTAGTAATTCTTTTGTACATAATCAAATTTTGTTAACAATATATCTGGTAGTGCAGAAACAATCTAATAGAAATTGTCTATAAAAGCAAACAAAATATATATTTTTCATGTAGCTTATAAACATGAATAATTTAAATTTTTTGATGCAATATTACTGGAACATCACTTTTAATTCTATTAAAAATATTACAAGAATTTTTTAATATAATAAACTAATAAAAAGTAAAAATTAAATTTAATTAAATAAAAAATGTAAGAATTTTATATGCTAACTATAAAAAATATAACAATATTAATAATAAAAAGAAGATATGTAGAAATTTTTTAACGTGGTAATATTATGAATTTATTTATAACGCGTTTTATAATATATGATACATATAAACAGTATACATTATATGTAATGCACTAACATTATATATTTAAATTACAGTGCTACATAAAGAGCATATTAGTTAATGAAAAAGAAATTATTAACAATGGATGCTGTAAGAAATACACAATAAATTAAAATCACGAATAGATGAATAAATGTAATCATTAATAGAATTAATTTAAATTGCATCAGCATACGATTATTTAAACTGTAAAATATGAATTAACTTAAAAGTTATCATTCAAGCCTAAAAAAATTAAAATTAATGTAATATAAAATAAAGTACGTACACAATAACATAACATATTGTAATATAAGATCATAATATAAAATAATGTATGACATATTATGATGCACCTTTTCCATAATACAGAAATAAAAAATTAGTATGTATTTAATTATCAAATTTGTCTAAATAATTGTTTACAGTTTAGTATATGTTATTTCTTCTTATTATAAATAATAAAAAATCCACTTAAAAAAAAGGAATTGATGAGTATATATAATTTTTTATTTATTCATATAATTAAATTCCGTTAGCGATATTTAAAGTTTGAATAAATACTCAATTTTATAACCATGAGAAAAATAATAAATAAAATATATTAAATATTAATTAATGTATATCACTTGTAGATTAATAAATTTATTTTTTTCGTTTATATTTTATTTAATCATAACTATATGTGGAAACAACCTATGCTGTATTTTATTAAACATAAAAAAAAAAAATTACAGCATTCTTCATAAATATTATTATAGTTTACATTTTAACCCATTAAAAAGTAAAAAATATTACATTTAAAAAAAAATCGTTTTATATATAGCCATTCTGTTTTATAATATAAATATCATGTTTCTACCAAACATTCGCAATTATATGCATAAAGAAATTCATGCTTTAAAGAAATAACGAACCCATTGTATTAAAATGAACGTGTTTATAATATAGATTATTTTTATATACATGGGGTATTATATTCATAGTATTATGAATGAATAAATTTTAATTTTAAAGGACAAGTTCATTTAACTATTTAATTTCATGAATAAATACATAATCGTAAAGAGTAAAATACGACTTAGTATGATTATTATATAAAAATAAAAGTGTAATTAATTATGGTGATAATTAAACTTGGTAAATACATAACTCTTAATGTTGTTCTATGAAATAGTTTTGCATCAATTATAAATTTTAATTAAAGAAACATTAAAATTTATATAGGATACGTGTATTATTAATATTATATTTATTATGATAATTTATGCATAATTTTGCTATAATTAATAATGTTCAAAGAAAAATGTTCAGACACATTTTATTGTAAAAAGCTAAAGAACATTAAAAAAATGTGAATATAAGTAAAAATAGAAAACATACACAAAAATATACCTTAAAGTAGTAATTGTAATTGTGAAGTTATATATTTTAATAAATTTGATAATTATTATGAAAATGTCTATTTATTTTTTTAAAAAATAACCTATTTTTAGGAATATTAATCTAATTGTCATTAAATGAAAAAAATGGATTTTAAATATATTGTTATAATTTCTATTACTATGTAAAATGATATAATAATATTATATATAAGGAAATATGAAAGGAATTTAAAAAAAAAAAAAAAGTATACATAATATTTAATAAGCTGATATTATTAGTCATATATTATAATAATATTTTGGAATTATTTATTGAATACCTATTTTATAAGGTTCATTTTTAGTATATTATAGGATATATTTATTTTTATATAAAATATAAAAAATACTAAATGTCATATTTTTTAATATGCATACATGTATTTCTGAAAATGATAACTTTTTCATATTATTCTCTATTTCTTTATAGCCAAACTATTTCATCTAATATAAATACACATTAATTTATGGTCTACTAATTTATTTTGTATATTTTTTTTGTGCCGTAATTTTTCGGTCGTAAAAAATTGCTATATTAATTATGATATTAATAACATTTTTAAAAATAATTTAAGTATAAAATCGCGTAATTTGTATGATAGGTATTTATTTAATTGTATACTCCAAAAAGTATTATCGTATATTCAAAGAATTTCGGACCATTTGTAAATATATATCTAGAATAGTGAGAAAATAGAAATGTAATATTATATTTATTTAAATAATGAACAGATAAAAATCATTTATATGTATATTTTAATAGAACTGTAATAATAATATGTACATTAATAATTATTATCACTAATTTTTTTTATTTATATTTTTTTATTAATCATTATATATGTGTTTGAACTATATGTACTATACGAATGACATTCTAAAATAACAATACAAATTAACTTACTTTTCAATTTACTTTTTAAAACATATTCTTCATTGATTATACATGAAATTAACAATTAAAAATAAATATAATCATTTTTCAAAATTTTTATATCAGTTTTATGAAATTTTTTTTTTCATACAAACAGGAAAAAGATAAGAGTAATGTTTTAATTCATGATTTTTATATATACCTACCAGTAGGATGATTTGGGATTATTAAAAAGATAAAAATATTTGTAATATATATATTATTATGATATATTTACAATAACAATAATAATAATATAGCATATATAGTTCTTAAATATATATATATATTATACGCATGTAAATAAATTTATACTATTATATGTATTCAAGTTAAATAATTAATATATTGTTTTTATAATGTTTATCTTAGTACATTTGGTATATATATTTACCGTACAAACTTTATTGATATAATATAATGAATATTTTTTCTCCATTATTATATTAAAACGTAAAAAATTACGCATATTTATATTTTATTTATTAAGTATATATTAAATAGGACAGAAACTACTTAAGATGCCTGATGTAATATTTTCCATAATAATGCTTTTTATAACATTTAAAATTTTTACTTTCTCAGTATTCTGCTACGTAGATATAAATTAATTTTTTGATGCATGCACATGTATACTTTTTTTTTTGTTCTCTATATAGGAAATAAGTAAAGACAAACTTCCTTCAAAAATCTATTATAAAGAATTACAAGAATATATACATTACAAGGATATTGAAGATATTCTTAAAAGCATTAAAGAAATATCTTCTTCTGGAGAATGGACATCAAATTTTTCCAAATACGCCGAAAAATACACAGATAAATATCCGGAAAATGATTCTCGCAATAATTCTAGTAAACGTTGTAGAGATTTAATATACATCCTAAATGTCATAAAATGGGAAATAAATAAGTCCTCGAAATTTGAAGGGACACAGGAAATCATTAATTCAACTATTGATAATTATATATCTTCATTCTTGACACCTCTTGGATATGAAAACTGTTATATTAAATTAAGCACTGAATCAGAAGTAATAAAAAATAAAAAAATTTTGGATGATTTATGTGAAGATGTTGATTATGTCCAAAAGAACACTAAACAAATTAATAGTTCGGAAAAATGTAATGAAATTAGAGAATATATTTCGGAACAAATTACTAGTGCTAAGTCAAAAAATATGTTTTCTTCTGCAGAATACTCTGACATTTTAGGATACTACAAATTTTCCTCTGATAATTTTGACAATATTACACAAAAAGTTCACTGTACAGATAGCAGTAATTCTGAATCGTTATCCGAATTACAACACCAAAGTGGAACATCTAAAAATACAGGCAAAGAAATGTCAATATCAATTACTTTATCACTTTTGGGAATTATGTTTATATGTTTTCTTTTGTACAAGGTAACATAAAATTATAATTGAAAATGAAAATATTTTACTATATCTTTCATAATTGTTCTTAAGAAGATAATGCTATTATAATCAGAATATATTTTTTTTAACTAAAATTTTTTGCCTAATAACATAGATTACACCCATTGGACCTTGGTTAAATGAAGTAATAAAAAAAAAATTAAAATTAGGGAATAACCGAAGTGACGATATATCACAAGAATTATTTGGAGATATTTTTGTATCTTCACAGAAAAAATCACATAAAGAATTATATGAAATATCGTATAATTCATTAGACGATTCTTAATTATAATATAATACATAAAATATATTAGATATAATAAAAAATAACAAAAAAGAGTTACGAATAGCTTTCTACTTGAATATCAATATAAATTAGCACACAAAAATTAAAAAATATATACTTTAATTCTCAAAAGAGGTACGTGTATTACATTAAACTACAGC
The DNA here is from genome assembly GCA_900088485.1 of Plasmodium ovale wallikeri. NCBI lineage: Eukaryota > Apicomplexa > Aconoidasida > Haemosporida > Plasmodiidae > Plasmodium > Plasmodium ovale. The sequence continues at coordinate 17,857 of FLRD01000834.1, forward strand.
TAGAAATATTTTAAATATTTTATCATTTTATACATTTCGGTATAAATTCTAAACTTGGTTAAATTTATATACCTCTTAGAAATAAAATATACTATAAAGCAAAAATATAAAGTTAGGAAAGTTATAAAGTATTAAAAAAGAAAGAATGAATAGAAGTAAATCATATGTTTAGCTATGCATGCAGTTCTATTTAGGGCTGCTAAAATTTTCGGACTATCGTAAATATATTCAATAATATAAAGAAGAAATATATATTTAGAAGTAATATTTGAAGATAAATTGAATAATTCTATGATAGGATAGCAAGGTTAATAACTAAATATGTGTATTTAGCAACATTAATAATATTTACATTTTTTTTTTTATATTAATATTATGAAAATAGATAAAATATATATTATATTAATATAATAATTATCAATTATTTCAGTGTATCTTATTCAGTAAAAAAAATTAACTATATATATATATATATATATGTATATAATATATTAATTTATTTTGGCATGTACCATTCTTTAATTTATATACAACAAAATCTTAGTCATAATGTGTGATTGAAAATAAGAATAATAAAAACTAGTATGTAAATTCTAATTTTACTATTAATATATATAAAACTGTATTTAAAAATAATTTGAGTAATGTTTTGTTTTTATTCATATTATAAATGTAATATTTAGAAATTAACATATTTTTAACGAAAGCATACAATTGCTTTATTAAGAATAATATGAACGCGTATTATCTTTTTATGTGATACCGTTACCCAGTAGAAATCTCTTTATTATTGTGTTATTTATACAATAATATTCTAAAATTTATATAAACCGAAATAATATTTTTATTTTATTAAATTCGGGAAAAGAATTAACATATGTGTATATGAAATAATATTTTAATATCAATTTAGCCAACTTTATTCATTATGATATATAATTGAAAATATGAAAAAATACATTAATGATCATTATGGATCACGATATATGCATTGTTATATAATAATAAGTTTATTTAATGAATGTACTATTTAAGTATATCCCTTTTGTAATAAAATGAAATAAAAATATAACTACTACTAATA
>FLRD01000836.1:0-10853 GCA_900088485.1 Plasmodium ovale wallikeri
ACATATGTTCCAATTGGGAAAGCTTATAATTATTAAATAAATAACCTAATATAATACTCATTGTTTTGAAATTAATTTATTTTTATAAACTTATGGCTTTTAATTTGGTATACTAATGGATGATTATTTAATAATTAATGTACCTTTATATTTATGTGTTCTCTAAATTTTAACTATGCATCCTAGAATATATGTTTGTTTCTGTAGAATATGTGTATGCTAATATATAAAAATAAACAAAAAAAAAAAAATATATTTTTCACAAATAATGTAACGTTATAAACAATGTAACTTGATGCTAGTACATGATTCACTTAAAAAATGTATTAATCAAAATTTTAAAATAAAATTTCATGTGTATTAATTTGGGATTGACGTAAAGTATTTTTGTTTATCAATTTTTATAGAGTACATGAAGTAGTGTAAACATGCGTATAGTAAGACTACATTTTATGAATTACTTAAATGAATGGAATATTATATATATTTTATTTATGTTTTATATATTATATAATGTTTAAAGAAAAAAATTGAAGAACGAAAAATTAATTTTTATATCATATCAGAGCTATTAAATCGATCAAGAATTAACTCAATATGAATATTATTAATATATGATGAAAGAATACATGTATGTAATAAAATTAATACATTTTATTATAAATAGATGATATAAGTAAGACTTTTTACATTTGGATGATTTAATTTTAAGGTATAGCCATATTTATATAACATTAAATAATTCAAAAAAAAAATAGATTAAATATATCAATTAATGAAATTAAATCATTTTTTATTTATAACTATTAATTATGAACAAAAAATCTAACTTCTTTTTTATGAAATTTTCAGAAGGTATAAACATTTATTTATTTCAGATTTGTAATTTATTGCGTATAAAAGAGTAAATTAAACTAAGCAAATTTTTAATAGAATATACAATTTTTATAAAAAACACATGATTGTTTCTAATATCTGTTACGCTAAATGAATAGCAGCAATTCATTATAATTTATCTATCTACTACACACAAAATGTATATAATAATAATAGAATTTCGTGAGAATATTAGATCCAAAAAATGTGTTCTATATATTTACAGTGATAATTACAAAGGAAGTACCTAATTATGTATTGGGGTAATATTTCCTTTTAATAGGGCTCATTCTAATATTAAATATTTTTATTCTTTTTATATGAAATTAATATTAAATACTCCTTAGGTATAGAAAGAATATATATGTAATATAATAAATTATAATATAATAAATACTTTATGTGTCTTACATAAAGCTGAAAAGGAATATTTTCATAAATTATACTCTAGAATAAATTAAATTATATGTATATTTCAATGAAAATAATAGTAATAATACAAAATTGTTATAGCAATTTCGGTATTTACTAACTTTTTAAAATGATTTCTCGCTAATTATTGTTAAGAAATAATCGTATTCAATATTTAATTTAAATTATAATTCTTTTCTTCACATGAAAATTTAATTTACATTAGTTTATTAAATGTAATAGAAACAAAAAAATTACTCTTTATTTGTTGATAAAGATATATAAGGAAAATAATTCTTTCAATGAAATAAGTAATTCATAATTAAATAAGTATAGTGTATCACGTTGTAACATATTTTATGCTGAATGATAACCTACGTTAATTCTTCTGATGTAAAAATTTGTATGTTCTTTTTCAGATGCATATTTAGTCATTTCTATAGTTTGTAAATTATCCAATTTTATCTCCATTATTCCTTTCCTACCTAAAAAGTTCTGTATCCTAGTTATGCCAGGAGAAAGCAGAATAATAATACATATACGTATATTTGTAATATATATTAATAGTTTATTATGTAAATGAAAATAATTTACTCAGCGCAATGTATAATACTGAAAATTTTAATGATATTCTAATTACTTTATATAGAATAAATAACGTAAGTAAAATTAATGCCCTAAAAATAACACCCGTGATTATGAGAGAATGTCTAGTAATGGATTCGTCAGATTGTAGAGGACTTTTCCCCTCAAGAAATGTGCAATCTGCTAGATCTAATTGTGTTGCCGAATCTTATACTGAATGTTATGCAGGAGATAAAAATTGTTAATTACCCCTATCTTGTAATAGTTCAATTGTGAGTAATGTTCCTTCTAAAATACAGGACAAAGTAGATAGATCGCCATATTTCTTATTTCAAAAAAATTTATGAAACTCTTCGCAATGCTTATCTTTTTTTTGTTCAATTTTACAATAACTGTAAACCCTTTTATGCTTCTCTACATAATTAACGAGGTGATTTTATAATTTACATTGCATGCGGTATGAGGACTAGCAAGATCTATTTTATATTTTTCGTAATCTTTAGAAAAATCATGCATCATCTTAATTTTATCAAATTCATCCCTTTTAATTTCACGGTATGTATGTTATCATAGTTTTGTACCATCGACGTCTTGTAAGGCATTATAATGCATATCAATCACTTTTGCAAACAAGGTATCATCATTAAAAGATATATATAATACATCACCAATCCAATAATACAAGTACATACAAATTTCTTTATTAAAACACTTATGCTGTTCCTTATTATATATATAACGGGGTTCTTTTTAAATTTTATCGGCAACATTCATAACGTTAGGAATAAAGTCTAATTCCGTCTTCATGGATAGGTAAAAAGTTACATCACTACAATTTCCTTTTTTAAAATTGAAATAGTAATAATGATGCCTTGTTGGAAAAATATATAGTTCATTATCCTAATAATTTAAATGAAATTTAATATATATAATTGATAAAAACATATTCATGGTGATATATTTTACAGAATTTTCAAAAAATATAATACATTTAAAAAAATCACATGGAAATATCATCTTTTACGTATATTATAAACCTACCGTCTTTGCCATTTTTAAAGAAAAATGAATCTTTTGAAAAAAAAATTTACAGAAGAAAAAAAATCTTAAGAATACATTCATTAAAGTATAAATATTGATAATATAAAAGATGTTCATATATAACTTATTGTTTATTAATAAAATATATTCAAATTCGATACTGAAATTAAAAGAACATTCATAGAATTTTTTAATGAATAACTGTAAATAACATTGTTATTAGTATATATAATTAAAGTTAATGAATATTGAAATATAAGCATAATATAATGTATAATAATAAAAAGAAAATTTTTTTTACTTATTTTCACTTATTAATATGCTATAGTATATGATTAAATATATTTAATAATGAATGTAATATTTAATAAATATATATGTGTTATAACGCCAATAATACTACATAACCTTGTATGTTATGTATTTTTTTATATTATTATTTATATATATATTATAATTAAAATTGCAAGATATTTTTAAAATATTATTTATAAATTGAAAATCATGGTTAATTTAGGAATAATAAAAAAAATAAATACGGAAAAATTTTCTTTATTTATATAAAAAAAAATATATAAGTAAAATATAAATGAAAATATATAATTTACCTGAAGTTAATAATTAATATGTATAATTTTTTTATATATATACATCAAAATTATATGTGAAGAAATAAACCAATGTATCGAATTTTCACATACTTTAATATTTTAATAATTTTATTTAGTTCATGCAGTATATAAGAAGAATAAAGTACTTTTAAAAATGAAAATAGAAATAAAGAATACAAATAGAATTATAGTCTCGTATGTTAGCATTTTATTAGAAATATACACAGTAAATAATTGCGAACATTGCGTATTATATGTAAATTACAGTTACGTAAGATTACTCTAGTAGACTAACATAATCAATAAGTAATATTATATATTTAATGACATATTTATAATGTATTTTTATCAGTATTAATACGTATGAATATTATATATTTTTTTTATGTACTCATTAGATAAAATGGATAGTAAATTATTTTTTCCTGTTAATTAACTTTTTTTATATATATTTTTTATGTACATTTTTGTTTAAGTAGCACAATATTAAAATTAATTTTTATTAAATAGAGATTCACAATAGTAATATTAATATAAACTCATTTCTTATAATTTTGGAAGTCAGAAATGATTTCTTATTAACAAAGATATAATTAAATGGGGATTTACAAATGTTAAGTGATTACATGCTTCTTTTACAGATAATTAATTCTTAGTGTATATATATAAGCTTATAAATTATATTTATAATTTATTTGAAAAGGAAATTCATATAATTATATTGAATTACTCATTTTTAACGATATGCTTATAATAAAATAATATTACTTTCTGTGATTAATTTACTGAATAATATAAATTGGATTACAATAAAATATAAATAAATTCGATACAAATAGAATAGTTTTATCATTTTTAATTATATTTGTTTTAAATATATTTTAGACATGTATTCTGTACAATATTATTTCTATTTTTTTCCTTTTCTTCTCAGAAATAATAGCATAAATCATAAATAGTTCGCGAGGATATAATGCTTATAATGAGATTTTTATATTTTGCTGAAAATTTTTACAATGTATTAATGATTTCAAGATAACAGAATTATACATTGTTAATAATATAAAACTTTTCTTTTTGCTTATTCGTGTTATTATTTGAAAAATATCTCATAAATGTAAAAAACTATAAACACACTTTTTCACACTTAATAATTATATGATTGAGCTTTTCTATGTTATGTTAAGGAAGCTCATGCCTATAATATGTTTTAATTTTGTATAAGAAATTTGGAAACAAATAGAAGACTTAGAAGTATTCTTTTGTAACAAATAATTTATCCACTAGTTTAAATATCTATAACAATTCTGATAATGGTGAAGCTTTTTTGATAATTTATTAGGAGATAATATATTAAAAAAATATTTAAATTTTTTACAATAACCAACGAGATAAACTTTATAATTTCTAAATTCATTTGAATAACGATTACAGCCTATATTCTTCCCAGAACCGGTACTACCATTTTTAGCTCTTGTAGCATTCACTGCATAACTTGAAAAACCATGAAAAAACATATACAGTAAATAAAAAAAACGTAATTTAGGAATGAAAATGAATTTATATTATTTAATTTAACATCGGATATTTTGTTGGAAAAAAAATGCTTATATAAAATGAAATAGTTATTTATTATAATGAAATAGAAAAAGGGACAAATTTCTCTACTTGCGTACTAATACATGCCATGGTATTTTCTTTTACACTTTGTTAAAAAAATAAAAATTTTAAGTTCATGAATTATAATAAGTTAATAATACTAAAAAACATAATATTGATATATTATGAGTTGTCTTTTAATATATTTAAAGTATTAATAAATATTTCTTAGAAAATGTGTTATTCAATTATTACTAGAGAAAGAATTATAATAAAAACAATAATATTCTCATATATTGCTCTTAAAGGCATTTAAAAAATGAAATTAAAATCTTCGATTGGTGTACCGCATCCGAAATCATGCTTATTTGAAAGGATTTATTATAAAATATTTTTTTATCATTAAAATATGTAAATTATTCGCATTATAAATAATCGAAGAATTTTATTTTAATATTTGAACTTATTCTATATGTAATATATGCCAAAGAATATTATATTGTATAAAAAATTAAGTTACAATTTTTTGGTACATAAATAAATATATTTATTTTACTCTTAATAATATGATGATATAATAATTACTAATTATTTGTATTAAGCATTGTAATGGCTCATAATTTGTATTTGTTTAAGAAATATACTGTTATTACCTTATAGTTTATATAATTAGACATATAATAAATGTAACATGTAATAAAAAAAAATAAATATTTTTTAAAAGAAACATAAGGTATCGCCACAAAACAATGTAAGTTATAATTTTATTTATATTTAATTAACTATTTAGTATAAATAGTTTGTCTTCTCTCGATTGGCTTATTTTCTAATGTGTATTATGGAAAAAAAAAGATATGGTTATATTTTGTAAATAATATCAAAGAAAATTTATGTATTATTCTTTAATATTATAAATTGAAAAATAATAAGAAACAATATATTAATAAATGTGCAGTAAAAAACGTTTAAGAGCATTAAAATGAATATTAATTTTATTTATGTTACAAAATATTATATATCATTCTTTTTATATGAATATATATGATTAAAACATAATTAAATATTAGGATTGAGAGAATATACTAAAAGAATACAACATAAAATAAACTAGAAGAATATGTTAAAATGTTTATCCTATTTTATGTAAATACAAAATACTCATAAGATATATGCTTATCCTTGTTACTTATATATTATTATATTTTTTATTCATTTGCTCTTTATATTATAATGAATAATTTATAAAATATCATTTTATACGAAAATGTTAGGAAAAAGTTTATAATAAAAAATACTTTTTCTCGAAGAATTATTGAAAAAGTGAATTCAAAACATTATTTTTATTATATTTAAAAAACAATGAAATTACATTAAAATAATTTTTTTAAATATTTCTTATGAAAAAGTAAATATATTTTCATATGACTTTTAAAGATTTTACTCCTGATATAATTATTATTAATACATATTTAATAGATATTTATTTTATTTATAGACTCAAAATGGAAAAAAATATACATTGACTAATAATTTCTTTTTGAATACATAAGCTTATATTTTTCATGTACACATACTCCGATAAGTTAATTAAATTTTTATGTGCATTAATTTATATTTCGTTTTTACTTTTCCTTTTATTTTTTGGTACTTTTATGTGCACTGTTTACTATTAATGTTAAGTCATATTTATATAATTCAAATCATTCTTAAAAACACATGTAATCATCTTAATTATGAAATATGTTACAAAATATAATCATATTTTATATAATTCAAAATATTTTAGTTGATATTTACTTTGTTTTTCTTAACGTTATTTTAGGATAGTTTATATGTATTGTGGTATGATTTATACATATTAATTTCTTATTTACAGTATTCATTTCTACATTTCAATACATAATACAATTGCATTTTTCTGTTTCAATTCATATAATATATATATGTATTCTAGTTAGATAACACACTAAAAATTCGATATGATATAATTTTAGCAAATTTGTTACTAAGTATATCGATTTTATGTATTTGTCTGTATTTAAAATTGATTATAATTAATAAATTTTCAATTAGTTCATTATATCTTTTAATAATATTAAGCAAAATATAAATATTTTTTTAAAGTGTAAATTTAACAAATAAAATAGATCTATTTCATTAAGCATGCAACTTTTGAATAAATCATTAGTAAAAGTCATTTTGCAAATGTAAACTTTATTGAATGGAAATAATTCGGTTTTTCATTTTCTTACATATATGATGGTGCTAATGTTTAAAATTCATTTTGTTCGTATTTTTTATAGTGTTTTTCAAAATAAAAAATGCAATAATTACATTTAATAAATTTTTTATGATGTACCTAATCCAGGAGCTTACGATTTATTATACAATTTTTTAGAAATATTAAAAATTAGGTCGAATTTATTATTTTGCATTATGAATCAGTATTAAATTAGATTTTCAGCAATTAGGTAAGAAATTTCTTTATGTAGGTATATTATATTTCAATATTTGTATGTATGTTTCATGAGAACAAAATTTTTGTTAATATATTGATACTATTTGGAGAATATGCTGGGTTTATTTATTAATTTTTACTATTTTTGTTCTTGAATAATATTTATTTAAAAAAATATAGAGAGATTATTATGCTCATTTTTATATAATGAAACACATTAATTGAAAATATAAGTATAATATTTTTTAATTTGTTATTGTAAATTAGCATGCATAAAAACTGAAGAATAATTTTATGAGCTTTTAAGGAATGCATTAAACATATTGGGTAGCATTTAATGTTAATAAATTATAACAATGCACAAATATTAAGTAAACCCAAAAAAAACACAGAATTATGAAAAAAAATTAGTTTTTATATTAAATGTGTAAAAAAGTAATTATACAAACAATTACAAAAAGAAATAATTAACATTTTCATAATAAGCTAATACACATATTTTTAGACTGCACATTGTATTTATACAGCAGAAAGCATATAGTACAATAGTTGAACCATTTGTTTTCTCTGTTTAATATTCGTATAATAAACATATATATATAACAAAGGTAAGAGTGAAAATTATTATGATCCGCTAAAATAAATAATATTTACAATTTATTTATAATAAAGAAAAGGGAACGCTATTCCTTATATATTACAAGAGATATTGGATTGAATATATAGTAAGTAGATGTAAATAGTAAAATTCCAATTTATTACATTTTACAATATATGTTCATATTTGATTATAGAAATATAGCAAAAATCCTTTAAATAAAAATACTTTATTTGAATTTTCTGCGTTAATGTATATTTTTAGTATTGAATACTTAATTATAATGACTGATAATTCATCCTTAAATGTGTAGCATTTTTGTGGATTCTGAATGGAAAGACATAAGATAATAAAAGATATGATATTTTTACATTCTATGTAATATACTACTTATTTTTTAATTATTTAATAATCTATTATTGAGTGAATAAATAATTGCATCTTATTATGATAAAACATCGCAATTACGAATAGGAATATAATTGATTTCGGCATAACAGATGTTCATGTTATTAAATGTATGAACGTCACTGTGGTATATTCTGTACAGTATATTAATATTTCATGATTCTTTAATCATTTTTTTTTATATTGGGTATAATTCATAAATAGGTATTTCATTTTTTTTGTAGATCAAATTTAATTATAATACTAAAACGTTTAGTCCTCCATGGAATGGTAAAATAAGTGATTTCTCCTATTTTTCGTAGGCACATCAGAATTTTCATATGTATTTAAAAACTCGTCTGTTTCCTCATTTATGTATCTATCTATTCCATTTTTGCTTTTACTACTGCGGATAATCCAAGATTTTAATGGAGTAAACTGTTTTGAATAAAAAGAACAAATCAATTAATCATCATGTATATATTATATTATTTATGTTTTATTTTTATTGATCTAGAAATCATAGTTAATTCATAATAGTTAATAATATTTTATTATTTACTTTATATAAAAGAAAAAGAATGGAAATTGTCCCCAAAAATGTAAATGCTGAAGAAAGTACAATATAATAATTAAGATCTGAAAAACAATTAGGGTTAGATTTTTCTGGAGAAGGTTGCGATTGTTGGGCTAAAATTCTTGAAGATTCTTCAGGACAAGGACATTTATCAATTGAAGGAAAATGTACATGTGAATTATCAGGTAATGTGGAACTGCCAGAAGGTTTTTCACACATCGTAGAAGAAGGGTGTGTAGATACTGAATTACTATATTTATTAACATTATTGTCAAATGTAGTTACCAATTTTTCCGGTATGGGAGTTTCATTATAACTAGGTTTTATGAATCTGGTGCACCAAGGTGTATTCCTTCTATTATTTTCATCAGTAAAGTTGGTTTTTAATAAATCCCATAATTCATCAATGTATGTACTCCATAATTCATTATTTTTAGTGCACTTTCCTGAGCAAGTAAAAATATTTTTTATGTGCCACGACCATTGATTCAAATATTGACAAGCTGTACTTCTATTATTACTTATAGGACACTTAGAAAAATAAGCATGCCCCTGTTGATAATAATAACTAAGATATAAGGAAACTTGTTGTAGTAGAGGATCATCAATTTTCTTAATATATTCTATAATATCTTCTTTCCCAATATTAAAAGTAGGCGGAATCGTACTAAATTTATGAGCATATATCTCAGGTGTTACATGTGAATTAGCCTAAATAATTAAGCGAAATAATTATATAAAAAGTATCTTTTTATATATAGAAAGTGCAAATTCATGTAAAATGCATTAAAATTATAAAGGCAATATTTATGAATTAAATAGAATTTAATAAACGTTTACCCCACTACAAGGGCATGTTGGAAACATTTTTAAATAATTATAACATAAAATAAAAAAATGCGCTAATCGAAATAATAATATTATGAAGTTATATACCTAAAAACTAAAACACAAAAATGATGCACGTTTATATATAAATAATATATCGTGTCATAAATTTATACTATATTAGATTAGATATTTATGTATAAAAAAAGGTGTAAAAAGGAATAAATATAACATAAATTTTTTTCAGAGTATTACATATTCATGTAATACAAAGAAGTATTCTACTTAAATGATATTTGGAAAAGATTCACCTTTTCTTAAGTTTTGCATTACTTCGTGCTATATAACTTACTAATCTACAAAAAATTTGCATTAATATATACATTATAACAATATATAAAATATATTTTCTAAAAAAAATTTAGAACTTTTCTAATTTCAAACAATATTATGTGAAGAGGAAAAAATAATCTAGGTAAATAATATAATTAATATTTTTTAAATTTACTGTTTTATAACTAAGATAATATATTCAATATTTTATTAATCCCTATAATTTATGTTATGAAAATTAATTTAAAAATAATATAAAAATATGAAATATATATTTATAATATAATTGTAATTTATATGATATTAACAGAATATAAACATGTATTTTATATATAATAAGTTGGCGCAGAAAATATTACGTAAAAAAATAAATTTTTACTGTATATACCTTTGCATTCTGAATCCCATAGCTCTTGTTATCCTTCCTTATATATTAAATTAAATTGCTTAAAAAGAATTCTTATATATGTATTCTTTTTTTGGACAAATTATATAATTTTGAATATTTATATATGTGACAAAAAGAAACATGCAATATCAAAAATCGTT
>FLRD01000839.1:0-11822 GCA_900088485.1 Plasmodium ovale wallikeri
TAATATCATAGTACATTTGAAAATATTATTTGAGTATATTTACAGTATATACATAATAAATAGTAATGCGTTTTTGGTATAGGTTATAAAAAAATTATAGATAAATGTATATATATGTTTCTTTAAAGAAAGCGCAATAAAAAATAAAAAGACGTTCCTCATAAGTTGGACGAAAAAAGCAATGTAGTTGTAGCATCTGTTACGGTTTTTTTTGTCTAAATATTTTGTTTTTCCTCATATTGGATAGATCCTTATGCACACGTAAATATATATGTATATATATTACATTAGTTTTGCAATATTCGGACAAGTTGTGCACTAGCAATTCATGTTTACTATGCTATTTTATAATTGTGAAAACTATTCTTATTTTGAAGATTATAAAATGATTTCTTTAAAAAAAATTAATGTCAAAATTGCATAACTTGAATATGGATAAATAGAAAAATACTACAAAATAAGCTGATGCACCATCGAAGTATCTTTGTTCTATATTATAATTATATATGGTATAGTTAGAAACAAGTAAAAGAGTAGACAAACGCATTAAAAAAATAAAATTGAAAATGATTTTTAAAATGGTGTATATGGGTATGTTCTGTGTAAGGCAAAATAAAAACTCCCTTAAAACCTATATTCGATAGATAAAAACAAGAACAATGTTGTTATTTATAACGTAATAAAATTAATAGCATGATGTATTCGCGCGTTTGATCATCGATACTACATATCAACAAAAAAGTTTATTTCGTTAAAATAAAGAATAATAGTTTCATTCAAGAAAAAATGCTATAATAAATATTAACAAATGGGTATTGTACCTTTTCTCAGCAAAATAGTTCTACTTAAAGTTGAGTATACATGTAAGTGCTATGACTATATGGAATCTGAATAATAATAGTATATTAAGTGTTAATATTATAATATCATTCACAAGTGACATTCACATTATAAAAATTTAAAAATACGTTATTAAATAATAAAAAAGGTGAAAAATCAATAGGACAACAAACAAAATATTACATTGGTAAACAAACTATAATTGATGAAAATATTCATATTTCCCATACCATTATATGTCAAAGGGGAAAAAAAATAAAACAAAAGAAAAAACTTTCTTATAAGAATTATGTGAAGTTAAGAAATTTTATAAGTGTTTATTTTAAATATATGTATTAATTTTATCATGGATAATATTTAATCATGTCATAAAATTTCATCCAAGAAAATTGAAGAGAACTTCATTCATTTATAAAAAACATAACTAGTTTACATGTAAATATATATGTATAAAATGCGTAAAATATATAAATTGAGGTATATTCGATTTTCTAACATTTTTTAATGATTTATATATCGTTGTCTATCGTGTGTTCCTATAATATAATTCATCTTTTTTTTTTTCTTTGCTTTTTTGTGTATTTTATAAATACGCCTACATTTATTTATTTTATTAGCAGTATATGCTAATGTTAATGTATTAATGAAAAATGATATAAAAATACCCATAGGTGATAACAATGCTATAAATGTAAATGCAGATACTGAAGTTGTTAACAGTGGTGCAAGAACCTTGTAATACAATTTAATAATGTTTTGTGGTATATTTGATACCTCTACGATAAATCTTAAGATATTTCATTAATAAATTCACAACATCCACTTCAATCTTTGCATCTGATTTCTTTATAAATTTAACAAAAGGGAAAAATGTAATTTCCTTTTCTGATTTATACTTATTTCTGAATGACCCTCCTGATATTTCTAGGTTATGTTCATGGTCGTCGTTACGATCTAATGTATCTCATTTATAACTATGATGAGTACTACGTTCTAATGATAATTATGTCTCTTTTTAATTGTAACTATAACCATCATTAATATCACTATAAGGATTATCATCACGATAAACATCATAATGGGCATAATTAGCATCGTCAACATTATTGTGTGCATAATTATCATAGTCAAAATTGATAGAAATATAATTTATAGAATCAGAAGAATGGTAACATTTCAATGGGTTATAGTGTTTCTCGAAGGTATTCTGAAATTTTGGTGCATTATACATTTCGTGAATGTTATTTTTATGCCTTAATGTATAAACTTCAGAGTGAAAATGGTCATCGTCTAATAAAGCATTTAATTGCTCTTCAAATATGTCATCATAATAGTTTCTTAATCCCATAATTCTTTCTTTTAGGGATGATTGTCATGGTACGATTTGTAAATCTCCCTCACCCTTTAATAATTTACTGATTCATGCATCTACTGGATTACAGGAGGCTGACTAAAAATTAGGGATAAATTAGAAATTAAAAAAAAAAATTTTTTATGTATATATACGAGTAGACAGAGTTATTATAAGTAATAAATTTACACATCGACGAGAAAACAATTAAAATAAGCAAATAATAAGGAAAATTCTGAAAAATACAGATAATTATGTTTTTCTTTTTAATTTTTTAAGGTACCTCTTTAAAATATTGGCATTTATATTATGAAGTGAATAATAGGAATAGGGCATTAATGGCAACGTAAATTTTATTTGATTTTTCTATCATATTGAATATTTCGAAGTTATTAAATGTTAAGACTAATAAAACTTGTAATAATATATTATCGTTACTATTACGTTTACTTGTGTATTTTTTTTTTTTTTTACTTATTGTTGCCTCCCTTTTGTTTAATTATATATTTTAAATAATTACGTTTCTTTAGTTGTGATTATTTTGTAAAAAAATACTAAAAATTAAGAATATATATTAAAATAATTTTTACAGCAAATTTTTTAATATTGAGAGAATTTTATGTAATAATATTGATAAAAACATTCTATTAATAAAAAAGGAATTAAACTGAACAATGTTCAATATAAACATTAATAGAACAATTTTATGAAAAACAAAATTGTAGTTTAATAAAGCATGTAACAACATAGAAATTTATCTACAATGATTAATTATATAGTTTTACTGACATTTTTACACGTAAACGCATGTTGATATGGATAATATATTCAGTTTTTAAATAGAGTTTTACAATGTCTGAACCTATAAATTTATGTTAATTTTTTTTTTTTTTTTAAAACATCATTAGTATTAATATAACCTACACATTTTAAAATATGTATATCACTATTTCGTTATGTGTATATATTTTTTTATTAAAAATTTTGACAAAAATTACAATTAAAAGGTTGTTCATATGGTGAGGAAATAAGTATTGTAATAAGCGAATAATAACATTTGAATGCGCTAATAAAAGAACCATAGAATAATACATACATAAATCTATAAAAAAATAAAAAATACTGAGG
Source organism: Plasmodium ovale wallikeri (assembly GCA_900088485.1). NCBI lineage: Eukaryota > Apicomplexa > Aconoidasida > Haemosporida > Plasmodiidae > Plasmodium > Plasmodium ovale. Next base: position 3,320 of record FLRD01000839.1, read on the forward strand.
ATAAATATAGATGGTACCTAATATTTTCCACTAACTTAATGTTATATATGACATTAATGTATAATTATATGTTTCCTGTTATAACTTGAAAGCACAATTCAATATAAATTAAGGTTCATTTGAGAAGTAATATGTGTAACTATCACATTATTAACTGAATCTTATTTATAATAATACTTAAAAAAAAAAAATCGATAGGTAATATTGTAAGTTAAAGATAATTTATTTTATAAAGCTTCTTGTGTTAATTGTAAGACACGTAGATAAACAAATTTGTAAAGAGTATGGAAAAAAGAGAAATAATTAATACATTTGTAAAATGTAGAAAGAAATTGGTGATTTATAGTTATATGGTAAAAGAAGCTTCAGAATTTTGAGCTAATAACATAGCAGCAAATTTGATGGTAAAAACAATTCCAAAAAATATCATCATCACAATGATCCTGATAACCACATATTTAACATATGGAATGACTAAAATGAAGTTCTCCCAATATTATTGCATTAAATGGTAACCCTGATATTATCATCATAATCTTCAACTTATTAAGAATTTTCCGTAAAATGAGAAGAATATAATGCAGAGAACACAAATGATGTATCAGAAAATTGTTTTAATATTTTCTAATATAACGTATATATTAGTGGCCCTATAAAATGTAATTTGAGTAAACAATTTATCGCGTCAAGCTTTAAATTATATATTTTACCAAAATAGAAATTTAAATAATTGTGCCAATAGTAATAAAATGTATATCATATTTAGTTTACTAAGAAAAATTCACTACAAGGTAACCTTGTTCTACAAAAAAAAAAATACATATTTAAAATATATATTTTGATGAACGTATTCTCCGTTTATTATAGATTTAATAACTTTATTTTATTTTTTTATTTTTTTGTTTATATCTGCTTATTTTTAGTAATTTAATGTATACATCATTTTTAATTATTTTTGATTCCAAAATATGAGAATCACATCCGTGTATAGTTATATACATTTTTTTATATATAGTATCTTCCGCTATTATATACATTCTATGTAAATCGTTTTTTTCGTTTTTCTTCTTCTTACAAGAAATAATTCAAAGAGTTTGTGTTAATATTTTCGTGAATATTAATATATGTAATATAAATTCGTTTTATGATGAGTGTATTAAAATGGGGGAAAATTATTGTAGAATATTAATTTCTGTAAAGATATTTTATTTTACTTTGTGAAATAAAAACAGAAGTGTTGCTAGAATCATTAGGATTGTTCATATAATATTTGATAAAAGTGGTGATTCTTCAGTTGTAACCTTAGGATTGAAATTTTGCAATATATCGTTTGATAATTTTGTTCCTTGATAACCACCTGTAGTAATGCTTGTGATTAAGTTAATATCACAATTTGTAGTTTCAATTGCAGGGATTGTAGACGAAACTGTAGTTTGTATTGGGTCTGAATGTGAAATTTTAGGTGCACGAGTAGATGAGAATGTATCTGATAGTGTAGGTAGATCTGATGTTGACATGGAACTTTAGCTTTACCTGTTGCTCCTGTTGGGCGTTGATTCAGTTTTAAAAACGAACGTGACTCTGGTTTTATAGCGAATGGTTCATACATTAGTCCTGTTGTACTGTAAACGTTAAGAGAAAAATCATAAGCTTTATTATTTGCATTAATAACTTGAAAAATGTCACTATTATATTGGTTGTGACTTAGTGGGAGCAGGTATTTGATATTTAGTATCCGGTGTTTTTGGATGGAGAAGTTTCTTTGCATAAGGTTTTTCTTTTTTTTTTTTTGTGCTTCTTACTTTCAATGCGTACATTATACTTTTGTTTTTAAATCCTTTTTCATGAATAAATTATCATGTTATTTTCGGGTTAGTAAGTTTTTTTTTTTGAACTTTTTATTTTTGACACTACGCCTTGAGGGAGTTGGCATATTATAATAAGTTTAATTTATAATAAATGTATGCACGTATGGATTGACATTTTCAGAATGCTTTAAATTACAAAGTTATTTTAATACATTTTGTACCCTTAAAGTACTAACAAAAAGTAAGTATTCGTATTGATAGCTTTATATCGCAGTATGTGTACATGCATTATATGCTATACATTCACTATATTTATTACTTATTTTTAGGTTATATCATCGGACATCATTATCTTTACAAAAAATGTACAAAATTTAATATTAATTTTAAGAGGATCTGGATGATATATAGCTGTATGCCTAAGGAAATATACACTTCCAAATGTATATACTTCAAGGGTATTATCCCACAAAAATTTTCATTCTTCGGTATTCCATTTAATGTTATATTTAAATAAGTCTGTCCATGAATGATTCCTTAATATTTATTAATTTTTCTTATGTTGGTACTCATATAATTCCGTACACAACTAATCATACAATAAACCACATCAGGTCTGTTAATTTTTATGACTGTGATGTTTAATATAATCCCTTACCTTTCTCTTAAATTACATATCCTTGATTTCAAACAAACGAGGAATCCTACTTTGCCTTTGCGAGCTAGTTTTCCAATATTAATAACTAAATGGATAAATTTAATTACAATTAAAATTTGATTGAAGTTGGATTTATAAAAAATATTAAAAATAATGGTATTCTTGGAGGTAGTTGTAGTTTGTATTTATTATTAAGGTAGGAGTTCTACAAACATAACATCTAATTTACCTAGCTATATGTGAATTTTTTACTAAAACATTCATACTTCTAAATTTTTATGAGAATTGCCATTATTTATATTTACAATCCTTAATTATTAAGTGCAGGTAAAGAACAATAATGCGAATATTGCAATATAATTTTATCATTTACACAATAATTATAAATACTTTTCCTGTTGTTATTAAGTTATACATTGAATTTCTTCTTGTTTTTTGCTATAATAATATTTCCCGATTATTCTCGAACAACTTAATTTTTTTGCCTTATGGAATATAACTAAAATTATAAATAGTGTATCATGTGGAAATACATCTGTTATGAAAGGTTCATTATAAATATTTTTCTAAATTTGGAATAATAGAAATATAGTAAAATACCAATTACATTAATTTTATTATATTTTTTTTTTCGAATACAAATTAGTCCTATTAAAATATACATTACAAACATATGTTTTGAAGAGTTTCTTAATAACCCTCTTTTTTTATATCGAACTTCGAATAATCTATTTAGTACATCTTAACGTTAAAAGGGGACCGAAGAAGCATTGAAAAATTGATATCTTTTCAAGGAAAATGTAAAATACAATTAATTCTTCATATGCCTATAGAATAAAAAGTGCTTATATTACATTAGCGTATTACACACTTAACTGATTATTATTGAAAATTATGATAATATATAGTTTATATTATAAAAAATAAATATTATGATTTTATTATTAGAAGTATTAAAACGTTAGTGCATAAAATTTGAACCACATTCACAAGGAAATTGTCATTATTTTTATGGTAGATATTTTGAAGTTCATTTTTTTTAATGGTTAAATTTACATTCTTCTATTGAACTAGATATTTTAATGATGCAAGAAACACAAATTTTCAAGTTATAAAATAAATGTTGAAAACAGGTACTAATAATAAAGTTATTTTTATCTACTACTCATATGCCTATTCAAGATGATATTTTTTTACGCATTTATTACTTTCATAAATTTGTTTATCGTCATTCTCTCAACATGTATGGGTGCATTAAATGAAAATAAAAAATACTTTTTACACACTTTTTCTTTTGAAATAATATCAATGGATTACGTGATACTAAATCGTAATAAATAAATATTATTACGAATGCGTGGGTTAGATAAAGATTCGTTGCTGAAAAATATTATTGTTAGTTATTATATATATATACATTTATTTATATTAAAATCCTAGGATTTAACAAATAAGACCCACGTTTATTATAATTAGTGATTATTTTTTTTTTTTATCATTTATGCAAAACACGTATTATTTTTACAGAACGTTCTCTTTTCCTTATTTTTTTGCTATATTATCACTTTAAGGATAATATAATAATAAGTAATAATAAATTGTTTTTCTTTTATATTTTTAAAATATCTTTTGCTATATATATAAAAAATATATTTTATTATTTTAGTAAAGAATGTATATACATTCATGTAAACTTATTAAAGGAAAAAAAATGAAAAATTTCATATTAACATTAAAGGATAAAGTTTTACTAAATTTTTAACAAAAATGTTAGATTTTTACATTAAATGTACTAATCCTGTGTATTCACTGCTAATATTGTGAAAATGGTAATCATTATGAAATATGCTTAATAAATATACATTTCGTAAATTAACCATCAAAAATGATCTAAAACAGCACTTTGTCGATTATTACAATTGTTATTGTCATAATAAAAAAATGTTTCTCATTTTTGGATCTCTGTTCTTTTTAGACAAGTATTTTATGAGTATTTTTTAATTACTTATTAGTAAATAATTTTAAATTGATTATACATTATAATAAAAAAGGATAAGAGAAAAATAAATGCAGGTTAAATAAGCAGCAAAGCTACAGAATTATTATTAAATTATAAATATCTTTCATATACAAGGAGGTTTAAATGTTTTGCAAAATAAATGTCATATATAGAATAATAAAATGGAATATATGAAAAAATGTAATTTCATACAAAACCAATTACTAATTTTTATTATATATTATTAATAACTAGTTCTTAATAAGTTTTACATTGCTACGTGTGTACACGGGTTATGCTTGTTTAAAAAAAATAATGAATATTTTACACAGTTTAATGATTTATATTGCATTAATAAACAAGATAATGGTGTCATTTACGTGCATTACAGTACAGTGGATTGATAAATCGTTACAAATGAAATTTTAAGCAAAATTTTGATATGGAAATATGTCTATAAATTATAAATATAATTACCTAAAATAATTAAGTAAAAATGTATTTATTAAGGAAAAAGTAAGAAATAAAAAAATATATAGAAATAAAATTTATTGCAATATTTAAACCTTAAAATGAAAGTTCAAAAATGTATGATAAAACGGCAAGATGATAAATTATGTGCTAGCTTTATATTAATTAGTAGATATACATATATTATATATTTATATTTAGAATAAACGTAATAATATTTATAATATAATTTTAACACCTTTTTCGTTCATATTTTATGGTCATAGGAAAAATAAAAAAATAGGATAATTAAAGGTGGATATGTATTATGATATTATTAAAAATATATATTTTATTTTTTAAATAAGTTATATATTTTCACAAAAGTAATAGGAAAAATATGTTCTACTAAATTTTAACAATGGATTTATAAAAATAAGGGTAAGTAATTTATTTTTATATTATTATGTTACTTAATTTATTCACAATTTTATAATTTTTATGTTGACATTGTATTTTGATCAATATGAATAATTAGTATCATATATGAAACATTATGAGATTTTATGAATTTGTATATACTATTTCTAAATGAGTATCCTATTTACAATCTATAATATTAATGAACCATTTTTAATAATCGATCATTATAATAAATTCGCATAAATGCTTACCATTATTATGGAATTGTTAATATCATTAAATTTTTATTTATCAAATAATAGGTTGTAAGAAAATGTAAGTTAACATTTTATATACCTGAATGAAAATTGTATAGAGAACACACTGGATTGGTATGCTATCTAATTAAAATTTTAACCCGTTTTTTTATTAGCACATGTGTAAACTATTTCAACGCATATCCTTTTTTTACATATGAATTTATTCATATGGGACATAAAGCATTATAATTCTTAATAAGATGAACAGTATTGACATAATATTATGGTTATCTAATATGATTGATCACACTCAATTTAGGTGTTCCATTCAAACGTGCAATGTGCTTTTAACTACTAAAGAAATAACATTTTAAAAATGGTTTTATAGGAACGATTAGCATATATATGATATGCCCTTCATACTTTAATCTTTTATAAAATTTCAGCTTTCGTTTTTATATATGACTTCAGCTATAATTTATCCTATGATTAATTAATTGTAGATGGAACTTATCAAAAGCAAATTCAACACAACCATAGGAAAAGTGCGTTGTCATTAGAAATGCACCAAGGAACATCACTCATTTATTTTGTTATCATTACATTATATTATTTACTGCTTACAAAGTTTATTCATCTAATATATTATTGGATATCAAGAAGAATCTTGATATGTCTTAAAAACAAATCATAACAGAAATATTGTAGTTGAAGAAACACATGCTCATATGCTTTTTAAATATTTTATAAGATACATTGTTAAAATGTCATATTTTGACAGTTAACATTTTTAAAGCATTTTAAGTGCTTAGTGTTTACTCTGATATAAACTGTCTGTGTTTTTTTTCCTTGACTTAATTCTTTTAAAAATTCGCGTCATTTTAATTTATGCGAAACATTTGTGACTATAGAAATAATAAGCATAAGGTACTTATATTATAGGTATAAAATTAGGAATGTAATAGAGGGGGCACAAAAGTGTTCCTTTCTTTCTTCAATAGACGAGCTATGTAATGATTCATTTTATAAGTTTAAAGGACCTAATAAATAACGAAACAGATAAATATAATAATATAACGCACATAATGTGTATTATTATAACCATTCTAAAATGTCTTAGAAAACATAAGAATAAATCATTGTATGAACGAGTACAAATTTTTAATTGTTAATAATATAGTAAAAGAAATTTATATTCATTAGCTTCCAGTTAATTAAGTTAATATAACAGTATATTCAATATATGGTAATATAAATAATCGGTTATAACAATGTATACTTAAAAATAAAAAAACAAATTTTAATATATTAGACGAAATATATAATTTATTAAAAAATCATTTAAACCAATTTTTATAATAGATAAAATGTTAGAATAAACTTTACACTTTCATTACAAATACTATTTGATATATGCAAAGCAACAGCGTTATAACCATAGAGGATTATTTGAGAATAGATTATGGACAAGGGACAATGTAAGAGATACTAATCTATTAAATAGTAATCACAATAAATTATAGGGAAACTATGTTTATACATAAAAGTGTATTATATATGCACCTTCGACATGTTCATTTATTTTTTATTAATGATTATATTTTATGTAAAGGCTCTTTACGGAAAACATTATATTTAACCATCAATTAGAAGAAAATAAGCATATATTTAATTCTACTGGTAATGCTGTAAAAATAAAATAGGAAAAAATAAATTTTAAATAAAATATATTTAAAAATATTTTTAACAAATTACATTTAAAAACAGAATTAAAATTGGTATAATTCATTTCTTTTATCATCAATTATTTACAAAATTTGATACTTATATAGATATAAATGATTAATAATAATGTAATATATCTTGTAAAGCATTTTTTTATATGGATGTGCTTAATTATCCAGATGTAATTACTAATTTCAGTTATGGTAAAAAATATATATAATTTTACAAAAAAAAATTTGAGATTATATATAATATCGTTTCATTCTATTGTGAATTAAAATCATTAAATATAAAACACCACTTGAAGTAAATACAAATATTAATATTAAATATTTAACCATATTTATATTACTGCAAATAACTTCTTAATTTGTTATGTTTTATATGATAAATCTTTTAAGCAATGATGTTAAAGAAAAAATATTGGAGATTAATATAATACATTTATAATTTTTTTTCATATAATAAAATGATTATAAATTTCTTGTTTACTATCGCATTCTTTTAAATTTTTTTTAAGTTTTTTGATAAAACATAATTCAGAAATTCTTATTAATTTTTAAAATTTTGGCCATTTTAAATAAATATTGTAGAATCGTCTTTTTTATTTGATTTATTCATACATTCTCTACCATTTACAATTTACAATGTTATAAGAATATATAATTATAATTTATTTTGATAATTAAAAGCTGTTATATCTAAAATACCCAAAATAGTAAAAATGAAAAGAATTCATTGAATAATTTAAAAAAAAAATAAATAAATTTTAATTATAACTTTCTGGACTAAAATAGATAATATATTTTCACAATATATTTTGTTAATTTGTAGAAGATATTTTATTTATTTTCTCGTGTATTCTCTACTATATTCATATAACATATTTCATTTCCAAATAGAATACAAAACGCCATTAAATTCATAAATATTTTAATATAACGATAAAAATGGATTACAATATGAATGAATCTTTGGCCTAAAGAATTTATAATACTTATGTTCCTATTAAATGGCAATACATATATTTTTTAGCAAAGTGGAGAATTTATACCAAAATTGTAATTATTTCACCCAAAAAATTCGTGAGTTGTCCTATTTTTTGTCATTACATATAAAATATTTGTATACATATTTGCGTAAACTTTTCGGAAAAACTTAATTTTATACATATATGAATCATACGCAAATAAATACTTTA
>FLRD01000846.1:0-10334 GCA_900088485.1 Plasmodium ovale wallikeri
TTACATTGGTTGATATGATATGTAGTTCCCTGAGTTACCAAATAACATATCACCAGATTCTTGTGTATTATCTATAAATACATCCATTTCACCTCCATCTATATTACTTAAGCTATTTGAGTTGTACCCACCGAGCTTGCGAATCCAGGAGCCAACAGGTGTATACTTGTATATAAAAAATTAAAGAAAACATATGTAATATATTTATTTAGTATTTTTGCACATGTAATATGAGTTATTTTTACTATTTACTATATTGATATATATCTACAAAATATGTACGTACTCTATATAAAGCAGTAGCGCTTAACAAAACTGGAGCTACTCCAAGAACTGAATGACCAACGTTTGTTCCAATATTGGAAGTTTCAGGTTTTGGCTCAGTGCCATGAGAACTTGCTGCAGTTCCCAGCCCTTGATCTTGATGGCGGTGCATAGCACCACCTTCTTGAAAAGAAGCTTTTGGAGCTGTAATTTTTTCAGGACATTTTAAAATGCCTAAAACTAATTTAGGATTATAATCCTTGCAGTTGTCGTAAAATTCTGGACAATCACTACTTTTAGAATTACAAAGTGTTTCAAAGTGTTCATATAGATTACTTCTTTTTTCTATATAATCACAGTGTTTCTTGCATCCTTCAGAATAGAATTTACATTCATCTTCAATAAATTTATAATTAATGCAGTAATCGTATAAATCCTTTCTGTTTTTCCAGTCATGGTGATCAACCATTTTTAAATTAGGCTTACATTTTTCAATAAGAGATGATAATTTTGGATTATATTTAGGATAACCCAATATAAACTGGAGAGCACCAAAAGCAATTCCAATTTCTTTAGTATTTTCTGTACCATAAATATTAGTTATTTTATCATATAACCAATAATTCATAAGTTTGGAAACATCGTAACTAAAATTTTTATTATTCAATGCTTCACAACTTTCTAAATAACTTAGATACTTTTCACAAATTTTTGCCATTTGGTCATGATGACTACGCACATTTATGTTTTTACATTCTGCTTGATATTTAGACAAATCAGGAGAAACATTGTTAAGAGCATCATAAATATTTCTTATCCACGATCTAAAAGGCGTCATCTAATAGATCAAAAAATATATGGGATATATATTATGTAATGATGTCTATAATAATACATTTCTAAAAAATATAAATTATTGTTACTAAAATGTTATTATTATACATTTTAGGTAAAAAACTATTTACTTTATACAAAAATAATAATGTCAGAAACATTCCCCACGATGAAAATAAAGTTAAAATGATTGCACGCTTATCAGAAAAAGTGAATTCTGGATTTGGAACTTCTTTAGTTTCACATATCTTTTCAGATACAGCTTTACTTATTGACTCTTTACAGTCTTCTTGTTTTATGTAATCATTTTTTCCATCCGATATTTCTATTACCTCACATTTTGTTTTTTTAAAAATATCCTCCGGATCATGCTTGTCGCAAAAGCCTGAGCAATTAGTGATTGTTAAACATTCTGCTTTATTTTCTTTAGCAATTTCCCTAAATTCAAGGAAACTATTTTTAAAGTAATCATAATATATATTGCATTCACTACTATGTCGTTTTGTTAATAAACCCCTAAGTTCACTGTAATCTTCACAGTAATCTGACATTATTTTCTTTCGTTTCATTTCATTTAAATCTTTTGTATTTTCTTCGGTAGGTAACTCACACATGTAAGTCTTATCTGTAACTTTATTAGTATTAATTTCTTTCCATACCTTCAAAATTTCATTAATGATATTCACATATCCCCTCTTTATGTTAGCAGTATTATAAAAATTAGTAACCTTATCATGAATCCAATAGCTCAAAGTGTTACATCGTTTTTCTTTAAAACCTGTATTTATACTAATTAAACTATATATATATTCTACATTTCTCGCAAATTGATAACAAAGAAATTTAAACCAAGGTTCGTTTCTGACTTGTTTATCTGCTATGTCACATGAGCTGCAATATTCACAAGGACCAACAGAATTATTCAATAATAAATTAATTTTAAATGCCTTTAACTTTTCTTTTAAAGTAGTAACCTTAAAATTGAATGGATATCATAGAAAATATATATGTTAAATGTATATCCACCGAAAATAATTTTCTAAAATGATACGTTAAAAAGAATATATTGATATAATAGAATACGAATTATGATTTTAACAAGATTTTTACCCTATTTTCCATTATTAAGGATTCTATCTTATTATATATATGTCAAAAGGAAAAAACAATGATTATATTACAAAATAATGTAGGAAATGTATATATAAGTATTGTAAATATAATTTTTACTAAAATCACTTAATATATTTGTACATATAAATATTTCTTCCTAATATGTACCTCCTAATTTTGGGATAAATACAGTTACAATACCATAGACTTCTGATATACAGTTACTAAATTTATTTATTTATACAATATTATTCACTATACAATAATGTATAATTTTGTGTTAAAAAATAAGAAAAGGAAATTTCTAAAAATTTCTAGTATATGTAATTATTATATAATTTATTCTATTATTATTTTAAGAATTCTATGTTTTCAACTATCATATATGTGGGAATAAATAATGAATTATTATTAACAGTATATACATATAATTTTTTAAATTATGTAAAAAATTTAAACATTATCATTGTTAATTTCATTCTTCTGGATACGAATAAGGTAATTTTAAGAATATGAAAAATTTATCGTGACATTAATATATTTATTCTGTTTTATAATTAACATAGTGATGAACTTGGTTTTATTTTAAAAAAGATATAAATACGTCATAATTTGAACTAAATGAATAAATATATATATATATATATATATTTTAAATAATCATATATTAATATTTATATAATTAATAAAATGTGTTTAAGTGATAATTCATTTCATTTTAAAAAATAGTATATTTTATAATTTCTACTTTGTATTTATTTATATACAGATTATCCCACTATTTTACCCTTCTCATATATTCCAAATTTACTAGGACAATTTTTTAATTATTCTATATATTTATACATATTATTTATTTAATTACATTTTTAGGCTTAAAAATATAATACTAATAGCTTCAATAAAAAAATATAAATACACTTCATATGCAAAAGATATCCAAATGTAGAGAAGTCAAGATAATGACTACTAGTTATCATAGAATCTCACTTAGAAATATTTATAAATTTTACACGTATAACGTATTAAATATTTTTAATTATATTTTTACTTTATCATCTATACATATTTTCCATAATAATTATTTAACAATATTTATTTTTGAGTGAATTAACAGTTCTTGTGATTCTATAATGCTTTTTATAAAATATATTTATAAAGTTATGTGTATATTAAATGAATTTTTGCTATAACAAGTGCATACATATATTTCTATATTATGCTTTAAAATATATAATTTTTGTACCATTATCATTTTTCAATTTATTTATCACATATAAGGATGTTTAATATTTTCCTAGAACAAACGATAAATAATACAAATACATGCACAATTAATGCATAACGTGTAATATAAATAAAATATTAATATTTTTTTAAGCATATTAATGATAGAATCATTTATAAGTTATTTGTTTATTATTTATTTAATATGATACATTTTATTATATTATATTTTATCTTTATTTGTTTATTTCATAAATGATTTTATCATATTTTTAATATTCTTAATGTTTTTAAATTATTGCTGAACGCAATTACCCTTTAGCTTCATTTTATTTTATAGTAATTTATTTATTTCTCTCCACAAAATTTCATACCGAATTTATGAGCTAAATTATCAATATTATAGCAATAATTTTATTTTCATATCATCTACCTTTACCTCATAGTGTTAAAGCTTTTTTATTATGTTATTTTAATTTTAAGCATAACTAAAAAATTCAATAGTTTGATGCTTTTGGAAGGAAAAAATGCATTGGTTTAATCATCATCTGATATATTATCTGTTAAAAAATAAAATAGTGCACGTATTCAACACATTAATATGTGATGAATTCAATGTTATATGTCTCGATAAATTTCTCTTTTAAAATGTCAATTTTATGCAGAATTAGTGATATTGAAATGTATTATAAAATTGTTAATTCTATATGCTTCCTTTTCTTTATAGAATTAAATAACAATTAATTATCCTTATTTTCGAAAAGCAGTGTGCATATTTTGCATGCATAAAAATTAATGAAAAAATATAAATTCTGATTTCCCATATTTAAAAATGTAACTCAATAAAGAATGTATCAGAAAGTAGTGAATACACAAATTACATAAAATTTTAGTTTGCTTTATTTTTATATTAAAAATATAGTAAGGAATTCCTTTTATAATTGTTGTATTTTCTGAAACTCTATAAAATTTCCTTTACAAAAAATCCCATATATTATCATTCATTACTATATACTCATCTCAATTGTGAATTAGTAAAAAATAAAATGGAATTATAATTCGAAAAAATAAGTATATATAATTATTTTTCTTTACTAAATTCTTATTATTTACTATATTGCATTTGCATAATTTATAAGAAAAATTAATTTAATGTAACTGAATTTATGCTTGCAATATGCAATATTACAAATTTAGGAATTATAAGTGCATTAAATATAAACAAAATATATAAATAAAACAGGAAATATTAATATTTTTATATTATAATAACACTATCAAATACCAATAATAAATATTAAATTTTGCAAATATATACCGTTTTAATAAATGTATATATTCATTTTGGGAATTTACCAAATGAAAATTTTCGTTGATATTATTATAATCAGTCAAGGATTTTTAATATATTAAAATAATATTTATAAATTCTTAAAAATATTAATTTGTAAATTTTAGTAACTATGTCATAAGTACATATACATATAATAATTTTATATTAAATAAAAATAATTAATCTTTTTATACGTGCTCAAGCCCATATTCCTATTTTTTTGCATTCGTAAAATTGAATATTTTTTTTAATCATTAAAACCTATGGAATACATCATAGATACTAAATTTCACAAATATATAAATGTTTATTTCCTTTTTAATGAGAAAACTAAACATTATATTAAACAAAAGCGTTAATAAGTTTACGTTTCATTTATCATAATAATAATATTAATAATTTTTATAACTGTTTCATTGAAGCTTATTTACCTAGCATTTAAATAGAATAAAAATTTATATATTATTATTGTTTCAGATTATGATTAAAAGCAGATGAACAAGAATTGCAAATGAGAACATAGAATGTGACATTCCATATGAAAATATCAATTATGGTATTTGGCATATATGAAGAAACTGCTTTATTATTCCCGTGCGTATTGATAAAACACATAATCACTTCTCCTAATCAAATATATGTTCATTAAAATATAATAAATTTCTTAATGCAAAAGAGAGAAATAAACATAGTAAATATATAAAACAAAAAATTCCATTAGAAAAATAGGAAGATATATATATCATAGAATTAGATTAATAATAAATATGCGTGCCAATTTTTCTCTAATTTTCTTTATTTGTGATAAATTAAGTTTTATGTGCATGTTAAAATAGAATGTTACTAGAAAAATATATTATTAACAAATTCATGATATATATTTTCATATTTCTTTTTAATATAAAATATTAACATATAACAACAAAAAAAATTACTTTGTATATCATTATAAGAACAAATGATACTGTAGACATATAAATAAGATATATTTAATTTTTTTCATATGTACATTATATTTGCGTTATACAAAATATTAAGATAGTATATATTTATATTTCTTCAAATATTAAAAGAAATAATAATGATTATATAATGTCCATAACACTTTTTTTTTCAAACACATACCTAGGTCAAAAAATAATAATTTTTTTTTATTACATTTATTTATATTCTTTTTTGAGTCACCATCAAGTATAACAATTTTTGTTCTTTATAATTTTATTGTTAGATTTTTCTTTTTTCTTTATTGAATATAGAATTAACCCTAGTTCAAATATTTAATAATAGGCATTATGGAATATTATAATTCATTTTAACAAAACTTATGTTTATCTTTATTATAAATAGTGCAGTTTAATATTTTTCTCTCATATTAAAGGATGTGTACACATTTCATAAATGCTTTTTATATATTTCAAAGGAAGAAGAAATTACCATACATATATGTTTATGAATTCTATAATTTTAGAAAAAATAAAAATTTTATATGATATTACCTTAAAATTTTAATGAATCCTGATATTAACTGTTGTACCGTTCAAATCATTACAAGATATCAATGTAAAAACTTTTGATAATAATAGTATGATAAATTATTGAGGACATTACAAAGAGAGAATATCTATAATAAATAATATAGAAATATTTTATCAGTTTTTTATTAAAAATATTATATATGTCCAATATTTAAAAAATATATTTTTCCTTAAGTACAATCATAAGATTTATTCATCAATTAGTGATTACTCAGGTTTACATATTTTACTTTATATATATTTTTATGGCACAACAATATAAATAAATTAAATACATCTCAATATATCATAGAAAAATTACTAGAAGAAAATATGCCATATATAGAATAAAATAACAAAGTTTTATCTAATATTGCTCTAACATTTTCAGTAGCATTGGTTGTAGAATTTTTCCTCTTTTCATTTGAGTGTTATAAAAACTCCCTAATATATATATATATATATTCCAAAATGAATAACCGCATTCATATAACGTTATTACCAATAAAAAGTTGTATTCCTAAATAATTAATACTTTATTTAATGTTTCTTATTCCTTTTCTATAAACTTTTTATAAAAAAGTCAAAATTTTTTATTAACATGTACGTGTGTGTATAATAAAGTTTTTTTTTTTTAATTTGAAAAATGAAAAAACATTTCGATAAAAATTAGCAATAAATGTATATAGAGAAGATAAAGTATAGAAAGGAACATATAAAAAAAAATCTATTAATTAAATAATAAAATATCATAAATTATAATTATAAAAAAACAAAACTATTATAAATGAAGATATACTGTACAGCATGTCGTAAAAATAACAAATTTTCGTAATACGTAATATTTAAATAAAATATTGGAGAATTTACAACAATAATATGCCAAAAATAAATATGTAATTATTACAAGTACAAAACATAAATTATATTGACAAAAAAGTAAAAAAAATTTACTCAATAAATAAGCTAAAAATAAGGTAAATAATATATTTGTCAAATTAAGATTTTATAGTTAATAAGCTATTTTCTGAAAGGTTACATAAGTTTAATACCAATGAATGTACAAAACTCCTAATTATTCAGTTTACAAATGTTATAAGTAATAAAAAAATTAAATGTAATAACGCCATAATAATTATAATTATATATGATTATAAAATATTTAACGTCCATGCTATTCCACAATATTTCTTTGCTATTATATTCATTATATAATAGCTATTGTAAATAAAATTATTGTTATATTATTCTTCTATCCATAATTTTAATGATAATATAAAATAAAATTTAAGAATAACTCTTTATTACATATATGCTAAAACAAATACTTCACAAGCAAAATATTAGGGAAAGAATAAAAATATAAATGTCTTATTTTTATAAACATAGAAATAAGGTATATGTGAACACATATAGTTATATATTAACATATATAGATTATATATCACGATATCATATATTTATATATAAAACATTCTATTTTTACCTTGTAAAATTCTAAAAAATTCATAATTATAAAAAATATTTTATAAAATATATTTTTAAAATTTTAGATTAAACATTATTATTTGGTATTATGCAATAATGATATAATATATTATTTCAATTAATTTGAAATTGAAAGCTATAGAAATGTAAATTAATTCTAAAAATGTAAAAATACAATATTTCTATTGAAAATACAATATATATATGAGTAAAAATAGAAAAATAATTTCCTTTTTCATTTCAAATAATACACATTATATATTTTTCATTATACTTTTAATTTACTACTTCAATTTTTTAAATAGTGAAATAAAAACAGCTTCCATAATTTCATCAGCTTAATAATCATTAATTATAATATAGCAATAATAATAAATTATAATTTCAACAATGATAATATAGAGTGCATTTATTTATTATTTTTACAAACGATAATATTTAAAATGTGACAATCGATACCGAAAATTTTTATTTCTAACTATAATGGTAATCCATTTTTTCTAAAAGGTTAGAAGGGTAACTAGAAGTTAATAAAGAAAAAATAAAAAACACTTCTTTTACATATTTTACTGATTTTTATTATGGAATTACGGCAAAGATATACATTTTTTATTCAAAAAATATACTAATATTATTTTTTGTGACATAATTACATAATTAGTTTTCACCTTAACACGCTCAACAATTATGTACAAAATTGTTAAATTGACATTCATAACAAATAGAATGATATTAAAAATAATAAAAATAAATAAAAAAATGGAATGATGCAAATGCTTTAAGTTAAATGAATTATTTATTTTATGTAAATTATTTTCAATAAAATATATAAGATCATGCAGTAGTAACACTGAAATAAAAAGAAGAAAATAATAATGATTATATCTATATAGTGTATTTACAGGAATATTTTTAATATTTTTCCTTATTATTTGAAGCATATATCAGTGTTCAAAAGGAAATATGCATGTGCAAAATAACTAAATAACATTTTTTTCTTTATATACCATTCACTTACTAAATTATATGTATCATTATTTTCCTTTTTCTTGCGTATATATAATAATTTAGAAATAATCATATTGATGTAATTAATAGTAGAATTATAATTATCACATAAATTTTTCAACATTCATCAGTTCGGATTTAATAATTAATTAATAAAGTGTAATAAATATTAACTGTTAGCTGTCTTCTATATGATATAACAATAATTGTTAAATAAATCAATGTTAAATTACTTATAATTCACATCTAAAATAAAATGTCGCCACCTAGAAAATCTTCTACGGTTCTTTTTCATATTTATGTTTTATGTTTATTCCATATTTAATATAAATATACTACTTCTTATCTAATATAACACGAAAATTTCTTTCTTTATATATTCCATAAAAATGTAGGACTTTAAAGAGAGAGTTTTGCCTTCTAATTACTTTATTGAGTGTTTGTTTGGAGATAAAAACTTTGAGAATCATATTAGCGAAATTGAAAAAAATAAATCGAGTAATAATTTTCAAAGCATAATTTCTATAATTAATAATAAATTTCAAGAAATTTTTCAGGATATTACAGATAACTTTAGTAATGATGAAGAAGTTAAGTGTTGTAAAAACATCAATTACTACTTTGATCTATTATATTCTATTATTAAATCACCAGGTGAACTTTCCAAAAGTATTCCGAATAATTTAATAAGTCAAATTGAAACGAAATGGAACAATGTTCCTAATGTAATTGATATAAGTAAATGCAAAGGAGAAACGGACTTAGATTCAATACGCAGAAGGTGTATACTAAAACATTTACATGATTTAAAATGGGATAAAAAGATTATTAAAACTTTTTCAGAAGAATATAAGAAATATCTATATAAAAAATGGGAAAAAATTATTAGATATATTAATCCAAATAACAAATTATATATTAAAATTGAAAATGATTTCATGGGTATAATAGAACCATATAGCCATTTTTTAGAATCATCCGATTTAATTTGTGATACTGAATTAGATGATATAAGTACAGATGATATAAAAATCTCCACAAATTGGGATAGCCTAATGAACACCATTTCCCTAGAAAAATTTACAAATAAATATTATGAAAAAGGATGTTATAATAAAAATTATATTGAAATTTTAAAAATTAAAGCTTCAAGCATTCAAAGGATAAATAATATTCTATCCTCAGGAATTGCAATTTTGGGATTTTTTCTAATACTCGTTCTTATATGTAGAGTAAATTAAATATATAATTAGAATATTCACATTAAACTACATTCACCATAATTCATTACATTAATGATAGTACATTTCTTATTACAATAATAAAATTTTTTATTTTATTTAATTTGTATAAGGTCATTAAAATTATGAAGCGTCCATATTCATGCTATATAATAATTCTTGCAATGATATTTCTAAAATGTATTATCATAAAAAAAGTATATTTATAGTTGCACATATATATATACATATATGCTTTTATTTTTAACGTAGTTTACTGCATTTGATAATGCATATATCCTGAAATTGAAAGGGGGAAAAAATGGGGAATAA
>FLRD01000870.1:0-17383 GCA_900088485.1 Plasmodium ovale wallikeri
ATTAATTTTCACTCTTGTTTTTTTAAGATAAAATATTCTTACTATTTGAAACCATAGAATTTATCTGCTAAGTGACATAAATATGATAGGTTAAAACGGACAGAAATATACTACGTCTCATATAAGATATAATTACATTTGATTATTCATTTATCAATATTCATAGTCACTGTTTGTTAAGACATCATATTATGTAAGAACTCATTCTAAAACATGCTACTTATGTATTTAATTAATCGGCGAATTATAATTTATATTATACATTCTGTTTATTGCTGACATGTTCTCATTTTCAGAGTTTCTTAATAATTCATCATTTTCCTGTTCATCCATGTGACCACCTATATTTAATTTATGTTTAATAATATTTTTTATCCTATTCCCCAGATTGCTAAACTGTTATATAAATATAATAAAGAAAAAATTATATTATATATATATATATATATATATATATATATATTACCGTGAAAAAGATATATTTCATATTATTAAGAATATAATTTATATTCTAAATATAACTTTTTGTGTGAATATATATTTTACCTTGAACAAATACAAATAAATGATAACAATTCCAAGAGTCACATAGGACATGATAAGAATATTTGTGCACGTATTAGCATAAGCCTTATCTGGACAAGTAAGGGATAATACTTCTGAAGCATTCATATTACAATATAGAGAAAATTTTTCTTTAGGAAATTCAGTTTTAGATAAAGTACCATTTCTGATGCACTTATATTCACTCTGTTCACTTTCATCTATTTTTTTCCATAAATTTTCAACATATTCTTCCCATAATTCATTGTAATAGGCACACTTACCATTGGATGTATAAATAGCTTTCTTCTCGTTCATCCATGCATTTAAATAGTTACAACGCTTTTCACAGTCTTTCTCTGTAGGTATAATGCGACAAGCATCATAGTCACCCTTAAAATTTTCTATAAGATACATAGAAATATTTCGTAAGGTTTGATCAGTTTTATGCAAAAATTGGTCATATTCGTGATCATTATTATTGTTAAAAGAATCTCTAATTTTAAAAAAAATTTGATAATATTTCCCATCAGTCAATGAATTCTGCTTATTAAGTTATTATGAATAAAAGAAAGGTATATATAAATAATTTTTCTTAAAATTTAAAAAAATTACTTAAATACTAAATAATAAGAATCTTATAACATGATACAAATGTAAATAAAAAATATATAAAAAATATATAAATTCGTTACTTACTGCCATTTTTAAAGGTTTATCTTAAAGGTTATACATGAGTATAGGACGATATAATATGTTTTTCGGTATGTGTATTTATATCAGAAATAATAAATGAAACCAAATATATAAATATATAACATATGGAACATATATTCTATATATATCGTGCAGTTTATTCATTAATTCTCTATTCACATTTATATATATCATTAAATATTCCCAAATATATTATATTACTATATAACAGAAAACATAGAAAATATTAAATAATAAAACACAAATATTTATTCTTTGTTTATATACATAATTTTTATTATTCTTATATATGCTATTCTGTACAACGAAAATTTTAGCAAAAATAATAAAAAAGAGAAATATTTACTATTTTAAAGAATAATTAAATGACTCCTTTTTTTTTTAAACATATTTTTCATAAAACTAATTATTTATATTAAAACTGTTGAAAACCTTACTTTTTATGCATTTACATATGACAGAATAAGAATGATTTTTCTAATTCAATTCACTATTAATTTTTTAATAATACATTGCATGTAGAGAAAAACAAAAGAAATTATACATGTATTATAAATTGCTCAGTATAAAATATATTATAAAATCATATACACAATCCCGTACAAACATTGCTTCTTGATAATGCATAAATATAAAGTACACGTTTCTTATTATGCATGCATTTTTCTTATTTTTCTCCCGCATTTATCTCTCCTATATAATTTCATTTTTTTCTTTATACGATATATATATGAAATGTTATACGAAAAATATAAAGAAAGAACAGAAATAGGTTAATAAATTCAAGAAAAATAGAGATCATATATATAAATAAAAAATTTTCATATATTTCAAAATATTGGAAAAAAATGCATTTCTGTATATTTCAAGAACGTAAAATATTATATCATGAATTAATTTATATATAAAGAGAAATAATTAGATGTTCAGAATTATTCCATTGAATATATTCTCCGTAACACAATATTAATTCTTTTTTTTATCATGTTTCTCTTTACGTGCAATATGAACATTAAATAATTAATATATAATTTTTTATAAATATATGCTTTTTATAACACACATATAGGTAACTAATGTGCCATTCTATGTAATTACATATTTTGATTGTATCACAATAAGTGTTTCTTATTATTGAGTTATATATTCATTATAATATGAGAATTATGTAATTTTTATGCATAAAGAGCTGTATTTAATATAGGTTCATTTAACACCTCATCTAAAATTATGAATAATAGAAACCCAATAATACTTTATGAATAATCGATATAATAATATTATTTATTTATTTTTTTTAAATGTATTCTAATTAATCATATTCTTAGAATATTATTACTTTAGAAATTTTTTTTCTTTACGTTGTTATTTTCATATTTAGATTCATCTCCTCAGATAGGGTTTAAACTATGAACAGTCACTAATATGAATTGTTGCGAAATAATTACTTGTATTTTGTGTTTATATGTAATTTTAGGTACATGGTTATTATATGCTTTTGTACTTGTGTGCACTTTACTATTGTTATAAATATCTATGTAATGTATAACGCCCCTTCTATTCATTTTTACTGTTTTGTATTTTATACAAAATTTATATTATTTTATGCATGCTTAAGCATTCATTATATTATTTATTTTTTATTTTATAAAAAATAATTTTTTTAATTTATGCAAATCGTACTAATTTAAGAACGTTAATTATTATATAATGTTTTTTTTCTCTTTTACAGTTTATAACTTATTCAACTTTTGCATGGGGAATAGTAATTCCTTAAGTACCACTATAATTTTTTATATGAATACTAGTAATTATGCCATTTATATAGTAATATATACTATGTATTATAACATATATACTCAAAATTATATTTAATCCGTTTTTTCGCTGGAATATAAAATGTTATATACATTTCCTTTATACAGGCAGTGAAAATTTTTTATTCATATTCAAATTTATATTATTTGTCAAGTATTATATTTGAAAAATAACTAAGATACTATTCTGATTATATATATATATATATATTACATGTAATTTTTTTATTTTATTTGTGTTATGTTAATATTTTTCTGCAAAGGAAGAAATATTTATTGAATGTAGTTAATACATTCAATAAATATTACTGAATATGTTATAAAAAATACATCTTTATATATTTCTTATTGAGTATGCAAAAAATATTTATATTATGAAAAAGAAAAATTCATTTTAATATAATAACTTCAAAGTAACAATAATAAGTGCAATAATTTATTATTTACTAGTTGCAAATAGTTTAAATAATAAACATTTACAATTAATGGTTTTCACTTATTAACATCAAACATGAATTATATTATTGTACAAGAATAATTCCATATACAAAGAAACTCGGTCGCAAAAAAAAAAAAAAAACTATTAATCATAGAATAAATATAACAATAAATTTAAAAATAAATTCTTAAATTATTCAAAAAAAAAAAAAATACTCCAAAAAATTTAAAATCAGTAAGATATATATATCTTTTTAATTAATTTTTCAATAGATTTTTGGCATTAACATTTTTCTTATGGTACTACTATTATGTGGCCATGTTTACTTCATATAATAATTTCCATATTTTTCCATAAATTTTACATGCTATGGTAAGCAATATGATGTGCAGTGTCTTCAATATTTGTTTGCGGAAATTCGTATGAATTTTCTAATATTTCCTGTGCTTCCTCTTCATTACTTTGAATTATTTGTTTACCAAAAATACTGCTATGTAACCGGGATCCAAGAGGGGTAAACTAATAAGTATATAGAAAAACGTACAATGTACAATTATTCATATTAATTATAAATACATAAGGTTAAAAGTTCATATTTTTAAGTTCAAATACTTATATTTTTATATTTTATTCGTATTAACTTTAAGGAAAATGAAAGCAACAGATGCAGTTCCCAGAAGTGGAAAAACAGTAGAGAGGGCATTAGTAGATACTGAAGAAGGAGACAAATCTCCACCCGGGTGCGACATACCGAGGGATTCTCCTTTTTGTCCTAATGGTGAACGTGCTCCTTGTCCACCATATACTGTGGAAGAGCCTTCTGATGTTGAATACTGTAAATCTTCTGCTGCTGCTGTTTCTGGAGATACATTACCCGTACATGTTAACTCTTTTAGATCATTTTCGTATTCACCAATAAAACGATTAACAACCTTGCAATAATCATCTGTATCATTTTGCACACATTTTCTTTTTTCTCCTATATAAAAATTGTAAGTTTTAGTAACGTAATCTTTATACGATGCACTACAAGGAGCACCAGGGTAATTGATGCGTGCTTTAATACTTGTATAATTTTGAAGATAGTCATATATTTTCTTTAAATTCATAAATTGCTCTGTATCAATTTTAAACATATCATCATTATACTTATCAGAATTTTCAACATTACTGCTTCGTACTGTGTGAAGTGCACTCATAACTTGTTTAAATACAGAATTTTCTGAATTCTCCAATAATTTGAGACCCAACCAAAAGTATAAGTAATTCCATCGTTCAAGATAAAATATTTGGTTACTATCCAATTTAGCTATGTAGTAGAAAACTTTTAAAATAGCAGTAGAATTACGCGAATACTGAATATTTGATTTCTTCATGAAAACATTCCAATAGTCATCGTCCTCAGGTAAATCTACCTTTGAAGCCTTATCCAATTTGTAATATATTACATTTGAATGTAAACTAGTTATTTCACTATCCTTAAAATATGTAAAATGCAAAATGTATTTATATATGAAAATATAATTATTTTCATGAAATAATTTGTATTAAATTTTATTAATATGAATTTATTGAAGAAAGAGATATAAATGAAAATTTTTATAAAAAATAAATACACACTTCAACTGCCATTTTAATGCTTTACTTAATTTTTTATATCTGTAAGTAGATAGTATAATGCTATTATATGAATATAACTTTATGCAAAATAGGAATGCTTAAAGTGTACATATATTTTATAATTCTATGAATGTATATGAAAATATCAATATGTTTTATTATTAATTATTCCTTAATTTTTTATTAAGGATAAATTATTATAGTGTGATTATATGTTAATAATAGATTTAAAATGTAAACTATATAACACAATATAAAATGTAATTTTTTTTTTTAAATGAATGAAATTGTGAAAATTCTACAATTATACATGCATTATTACGGTGTTTATTACACTTATGTTAGAATATAAATTTCCTGTTCATGTACATATATATTATTTACATTTAAATATAAGTGCATTTCATTCTGAATTTAACAAATTCTTAAGAATATATTACATTATAAATTTCTCATTTTTCATTATAGCTACAAATATGTTTGCTCTGTTTATATAATAATTAACTTCTATATAATTTTTTTAATTAAAAAAATAAATTTC
Organism: Plasmodium ovale wallikeri; assembly: GCA_900088485.1. Lineage (NCBI taxonomy): Eukaryota > Apicomplexa > Aconoidasida > Haemosporida > Plasmodiidae > Plasmodium > Plasmodium ovale. Next base: position 5,678 of record FLRD01000870.1, read on the forward strand.
AAACCTTAATATTTTTTATAGTCGAATGGATCAAATACGTTAATATTTTATTCAGTAATAAACAATATGTTATTAATTTTTTAATAAAGAACGAGCATATGGATTAGGAAAATATAAGTATATTTATTTAAGAAATAAGAGTACGCAATTATGACTAAAATATATTCTTTTTTTTAAGAACCAGTTAAGTAGAGGTATAAATGATTCATGTTATTCGTTCTGAAAATGTCTCCATTATATCTTACTTCTATAATCACATTATATTTTTGTAATATTTTGTCTATTATATAAAAATAAATTTATTTTATAATAATAAATGTAATTACACATATATGTATAAATAATTAAATATATTGATATTTCATTATAATGATTTTACAAAAAGGAAAATGTAAAAGATAACAAAATTATAAGAATTATTAAGATAGTTTTAAATAGTGTAAGTAATTAAAATATGTTTTATATATGATTTTGTTTGAAATTTTTTTTTTGTATCTTATTATTGGCAAATTAATAAAATTGCAAATAAAAATAGTGTGGCTTATTGTAGTATACGAATAATGGCTTAGAAATAGAATTACCTAAAATAATTAAATGAATATATATTTTTTAATTATGTATTAATAATGATGTATAAATTAATTTATTTTTTAATTTTTATAGGATAGTAGTTCATTTTTTCTATAAATATATGATTATGAATGAACATATAATTATTTTTGTTCTAACAATATATGTTAATATATATATAAAAAGGAAAATAATTTATTCCTATATATATAATTTAAATAAAATTTTTGTATTTATATTTCTTTTGTTAGTGAATATATTTTTAATAATATTACTTTTTTAATATTTATCTTTGCATGCATACTCTACTGCATGTATGTACCTATTTGCATATCAATATTAATATTATATGTTCTTTCCAATATACATAACGCTATATATATTACTGATATATAGAAAATAAGTCTTATATATATACGGACTATTTTAATAGTAATTAAATACATTTTTTATTTTCGTCATGATATCATTTTTGTAAGTGATGAAGTCATAATTATAACATGTCATATATGAACGTTTTCATTTTAATTTTATAGGTAAATGTTTTTTCATACAATTTTATAATATAGTAGTATTTACTTAACTTTTTCGTAAATTAATAAGCACAATATAATGCTTAATAAATGTTTAGAGTGGGTTATTAACAGCCTTAATGAGATTATATCTTTTAAAAAAGAATGATATGCATTGCAGTTGCATGCATGCGTAGAATGCATACTTTTATATTAAGGTTAAATTAGGGTTTTATAACAAATATCTAAATGTTTTTATTTTTTATATCATTTTGTAAAATATATATAAATAGAGAAAGAGAAAAGAGAATAATAATAATTATTTTGTGCTAAATTGATAAGTAATATAATTATTCAAAAAAAAGTTTTTTTACAAATATCAGTATTTATGTATTGCAAATATTATGAAAAAAACATTGAATGAATAAAGATATATTTTAAGTATAATTACATTCAGTAAAAATATATATTAATATTACTTTGTTTTGTCTTATAAAATAAAAAAGGAACACTAAATATGTTGGGAATGCAAATATAGTAGTATGTATATTTATCCTTTGGTATTATTATTAATATACCGTACTGCATAATTTCTTTATTTTTATAATACTTCCTTTCTTTGTTAAAAATATGAAATGCGCACTGAGAAAACTAACATTTTAACCGATTCATACAAATGAGAAGTTAAATATTAATAGTTTGTCACACTTATAAGTATAGTAAAAACATAAATAGTGTAATCTTTTTATCTATTTTATAAGAATTTACGTTTTTTCTTATAATTACATGTGTAATATAATATTATATGATATTTTATCGATCCTTGATAAGACAATTCTCTAACACAATATGAAAATGTGTAATTTTTCATTATTTCGCATCACAATTATAGTGTTCAATTTAAAAATGATAATGTACTTTGAATGTATAAATTTTATTGTAGTAATGTGTATGTATATTTTAGTAAATTTCTTAGTATTCTCATATTAACGTTCAAGGAAAAAGGAATAAAAAATATTTATAAATACATTTTTTCATATTATTTGTAGTATTATACTTCATATTATAACGTTAATATATATTATCATTTAAGGTATTTTCCTTAATGAAAATAAAGTTATATGAGAAGGCCTTGAATTCATAGCTTCCATAAAAATTAAAATTCATTTAGAATTTTTTTCATCGATAAATAATAAGGAAAATATTGTTCTCAACTTACATGTTGATTTTATAAGCTAAAAAATGATTATTTATCGAAATCCATAAATAAGCTTAAGAACTATTGACACTAAATTTTTCCGGTATGCAAAATTGAATTCAAAAGTGCAAACTTATTTAGAGAATATATTATGGCCTTTGCAAGTTATTGAACCAACATAATTGGTGTAGAAAATGAACTATATTATCGTTATAGAATTACGAATATATTAGAAGGAATACATAGAATAAAATCTGAATATGATATATTGTTCGTTCCTAATAAAGATATTTTTTGATATATGAAGCAAATATTACGTTTACTGGTTGTTATTCGTTTTGATAATACATTTATAGTGACTTGTTTCATATATTATTTAAAGGCTTTGCTCAAGGAAATACATAAAATAATTCGTAAAATTACTTTTTTTAATAGAAAATTTACTATTTTACTTATACATACTTATAATATTTAGAATGTTAATGCTTAGCAAATTCTATTGCAATATTCTGTAGTTGTGAATAAGCAAAAAATAAAAGAAAAAGAACTCGTGTGCAAGAAATTGCTTAAGTTACGTTTGGACACATGCTAAGTTCTTTGGAATCATTTTTTTTATTTTTATAAATAGTTAAAGAAATCAATATTTTTATAATTCTAATATAAAAGCATAATATTAATATTTTATTTTCACCAAAAGGACATAGATACCGAATTAGTATATTTCATGAATTCATGAATTTTCATTTGTAATAATACAACACTCCAGGAATGTTACTTCATAATCGATTTAGACATAAAAATACAAAGGAATGTAATATAAATGAAAAAATAACATATGAATTATGAGAACAATTCAGAATTATTAAATTAAAAGAGTAGGAGGCGTAAAGAGCATATGGTACATTAAGATATTTAAAATATATTTAGATGAATAAGACTGAAAGTTAGCATTACATATGTAACAACTATATGCATATAATACAACAAATATTTTAACATAAGTATTATATCCATAAACGTTGTATATGCTTTTATCACATGAATAAAAATAAACAAGTGAGATTCAATCACTGGTATGAATATTAATGAATGAAGTATATATCTAAAATAATTTTTTTTTTCAAATTTTGTACGAACAGATGAAAATGAAAATATATATATTGGGACAAAAGCGAAAAGAATTCAAATCGATTCCAATAATATTAATTAAAGATTATGTGTTTATAAAAAACGTCATGCAATACTGTTTTATATAATTATAGAAATATAGGAAGGTGCAGATATATGTTTTAAGTTATGAGAACGATAAATAATTTGTGAAACATATAGAAGTGAACGTATAAATAATATTGCTATAGGAAGAGAATAAAGGGTGAAAAAAGAGATAGAGAAAGAAACACCTTATTGTAATAAAGTAAAAGAATAATTTCGGCATGGTTTAATAGAAGAATTAAACTTTTATTTTTTAAATTAAATGTATTAATTTCCCGGCTTTCTTTAGTAACTATTTCCCTAATATGAAATGTGTTTTCATGTTATATATCGTAAAAGTATAATAAGTTTAAAATATATGAATAAATGATAATAACTGTACATTTATTTATAAAGTATTGTTAGAATACATAATAAACTTGAAATTTTTATAATACATGGTCTTACCAGAAATTAATTAGCTTGAACATAATATTTATTCTATATATTATAAAGATCGTACTTTTTCAGAAAGGAATAAATTTTTATGTGTGTACTAAAGTGTCAATTTATAGCATAAATAATAAATCAAATGTTCTATTTTTTTATATTTTATTATATCCTTCTTATTATATCTTTTAACTGTGGATTATTATGAGTATCTATTTTAAGAGCACTAATATATTTTCTGAACATTTCAGAATATATAAAATGCCCACAATTATACAGACGATTGTAAATTAGAACAAAAAAACATCATTAAATATCGAAAGTTTGTTTATTTTCAAACTTATAAAGTATAATGGAATTTTTTTTTAAATAAATATATATTAAAAACTAAAAAAAAAAAGGGCACACCAATAATTAGAAGAACTCCTGTGATAATACATACGGAGTATAAATTAAATACAGAAGTATGTTTCCGTATATTAGGTGTCTCAGTGATGTAAATAGTTTCAACATTACTTATGATCGTAGATTCCTGAGAATATATTTGTTTCACTATATTTGCATTCCTTAAATATTTCTTAAGATTGATCCAAGAATTTTTCAGTTAAATAATACGATGCAAGGTTGTTGTCTTTTTCTGGAACATACCCTTTTTTATGTTTAACTGCAGAAGTTCTACAATAACGAAGTGTTCTATTTTTTTTTTTTTAGAATCTCAATGAATCACATTTATTACAACGGTTTTTGTTTTAGGAGCTTCTTTGAATTTTAGAAAATATCATGATGTTGTTTCCTTTTGGGTAGGAATTCAAGTATTTGTTTTTTGTTAGATGGGATTTTATGAGATAGTTTAATGTGATTGTTATCTTGGTTGATTTATAATGCATTCTAATTTTGTTATGAAACAATAATGATAATGCTGATCTTAACAATAGAAAAATACAGAAAATTAGAATAAAAAATAGTAATATTCATCTAATAACTGATAATTCTTATGGTTATTATATAGTTTAATAATGGAATTAAAGTAATGTTTATTTATTAGGATCTCACCTGTAGCAGATTTAATGGTATTTTCAATATATTTATAATTTTTAAAATAAACATGAAAATGTTATTGTGGTAACATTTCTTTTATATCATGAATATTTTTCTCATAAAAATACCGATAAGGATTAATTTTTTTTATCGTAAGTATTTCTATGTACATTAAAGAAATTAGGAATAAAAGTTCAGCTTGAGTTATCAGACTTATTTCCAAGAATTTCCTATATTCTTGGATATATTAAATACGTATAATGCAAACACTGATCATTTGATGATGGGTTATAGTTCTTATGGATTAATGATTCTAGTTTCTATAATTTTTTTTCATGTAGTTTTTTAGAAATATATGAGTTATAGTTGTATTATTTGCAAATTTAACCTAGAATAATATTATTTGTTTGAACTTTATATACATTATTATATATATTATAAGAGCAGCAACATAATGATTTATTTATATGAACGTTAAGTAAATAAAATAAAAATAATATAGATGTTAAATTAATTTCTTAAGAAAAGAAGTTGTACATTATGTTTAATTTGTGATCGCAGTTTTAAATATTAATGTAATGATGATGAATAAAAATGTACCCTTTTTAAAAAATCTATAAAAGGTGATTCTTCCATTGACATTTTATTCCAAATTGATAATTATATCATACGAATAAATAGTAGTAATTATGCATAAAGTAAAAAAAAAAAATGATAAAATATTATATATAATTTCATGCTAATTCTAAATCCGAATGTGTACATCTTCAAGAGGATAATTCTTTAATAGCAACTCGGAATTAAATAAATGTGGAAACATTAATGTAAAATAAAATAAACTAAAATAAAATTTTGTTTCGAAAAAATAAAATGATTATCACATAATGAGTATCCTACATAAAATGTAATTTTATGCGTATTTGTATTATTTATATATATTCATTATATTATTATTTAAAGTAGAAATAATAATTTTATATATTTTAAGAATCAGGCGATTTATTATATTTTTCCTGATGTGATACAATTGTCATAATGCAATATTACATGTGTGTCTCTTTTTATCTTTGTATTACTAAATAAGTACTTATCTAAATTAATATATTCGTTTTTTTAAAACAGATATGTATTCAAAAGAATATAAATGATAAGTATATTAAAAATATAATAAAAAGTATAAAAATATAGGCTACGTAATTTTGAAATTTTCTGTAGAGACAATTTTTTCATAATATAATTATAATTATAACATTACATGTTTATTTATTATATTGTACATTATAAATATTATTTATTAAAAAATACTTTTAAACATTTATCATTGCTATTTTTGCATTTACTAAAATTTTATTGTATATCATAAGCATTTGTTGAATAGGGCATATAATAAAATTGCAAACATATATCTATATTAATCAGGTAATACATATTCCTTTGCCATAATTAAGCGCAAAAAAAAAATTCTCGTAGCAGAAATTGGAAAAGTTAAAATTTTTATGTATAATCATATTTATGAAAAAATATATATGATAATGAAAATATTCATAAACAATTATTTTTTTAGAACTTAGCATTTTACTTATGTATTATATGTAATTTATTTTACTAGGTAACATATTAATAGAGTGACATACTAAGAATAAGAATAAAAATAGCGCTGATTTATTCTTTATATAGTAATACTGCATTTCGCTTTTGTTATAATTAGTGTAATTTGCATAATTGTGTATTACAATTAAAATTTTTATTATTTAATGTTAATAATGGTATTAACATAAGAAAATTTTATATAATATAATATAAAAGAATGAGTAAAGATTATATAATTACAAGAAATATGTAAATTACAATGAGTGGAATATATACTATACGAATAGTTAGGTGTTTTTTAATTTTTTTATATGGATATTACATGTTAATGTTATTTTGATTTTCGATTGCTTTTATGGCTGACGTTATAGTGGCTGAAGCCCTTAAATTATTGGAAGGGGAAGTATAATTGAATTTTTTCTATAATAATTGTTTATATGATATTACTGAGTCTTTTATTTTTCATTATATAGCAAGAATAATACTTAGATTATAATAAAAATTTATGTGCTCATCTTTTTATTCATAGGGATTACTTCAGAAGAATTCAGATATACATAATTTTTATGATAAATTTTCCACTGATATTGAAAATGCATTTGATAAATATAAATCATGCAAAAAACAACAAGAGAAAGAAAGAGAAGCACCTAAAGAAAAACAAATTAAAAGTAATACTATATGTACTTTAAAAGAAGATAATATATCTTTGAATGCACATGTAGAAGAATTTAAATCTGATTATACACATGATAGCAACCGTTGTGATTATTTGTTGTATTGGATGTCTGATAAAATAGACATGTGTAAAAATAATTTCCATTGCATTATTTGGTTAGATAATATCTTTGCGAAATTTTGGAAGGATAGTATTTGTTGTGGAGAAAAAGTTACTGATAGTAAAAAATGTGAAAAACCGTTTGTCATAGAAGTCGATAAGATAGCATTAAAAAACAAGAGGGAATTATATCAATTTCTGGAATATTATAAAAGTATTGAGAATGCCATAAAGGAGAAAAAAGCTGAAAAGAAAGAGACCTTTTGTAGATATATAAAATATATGTTTGATCTATATCACGTGATAGATAATGAATATAATAAAAATTTGAATAAGTATAGCGAGGAATTAAAATATTTCCAAAGAACTTTTAAGGATTCAGATGAGCTATCTAATTTAAAAATAGTTTGTAATTATCCAAATCTATCAGTCACATCACAAAGAGATGGAAAAAAATTAAATTTATCGTCAGAAGCCAATTTCGAAAGATTAATAACAATTAAAGATGATTTTTCGAAACATGTAATACAGGCTCCAAGTGAAATGGTAATTGAAGAAATGAAATAAATAACACATTTTCCATTGTTGTTATAATTTATATATATGGAAGAGATTTTTAATATTACATAAAATTTATAGGATGATAGAAAAATAGTTAAAAAAAAATAATAAAATATATGTGTATATCTATTTATCTACTTATATATACACATTTTTAATCTATATATTAGGATGACATTCTAAAAAATTCACCATCATATAAATTATATAAAGAATTTGATAGCGTGGTGAATGACACTAAAATCAATGAAGATTGTAAAAATCATTTTAAGGATAAAAGCACATATCAAGACAAAAGTATAGAAACGTGTAACAAGATTTTATGTAATTTTAAGAAGTTATATAATAATACAATTAAAATAAAGACAGATAATCCTTGTTTACATTACAAATATTGGGTTTACAAAGAAATATTGAAAATGATAAAAGATAATAATGAATATAAGAATATCAAAGAAATTATAGAAAAATTTTTGGATCTACAATTTAAGAAAAATATTCCCAGTGACCCCAATAAAATAGCTTGTCATTATTATTATATTTTCAAAGATTTAATCGAATTGAATACAAAAATTGAAGAAAAAGATTTGCATGATTATTTTAAATATTATGATAATCTACATCATATGGTGTTGATCCATTATGTCGTCATTATTTTAAATGTGAAGATGAATATAATCCTAGTTACCTTATTTCATTAATAAATGGCAAAGATAAAGAAGCCTATATGGAAAGAAAATCGAAATTTCCAGTTGTACTTATTGGAGATGAAGTCCTTCCTAATAAATTAACAGAGGATGATGTAATGAGAATTCAATATGGAAGATGCACTTATGTTTATGATCCAAATAATAATGAAAAAATATTTGGAAAGCGATGTGATTATGTTGCATCACCTGAGCACTTTGAAAATTTTTATAATAACCTACCTGATGGGAAAAAGAAGGTTGCTAGTCAACCCATTTCAGAAACCGAAAGCTCAACAGTTAATATGAGTGATTTATCTGGAATTTCCAATACGGAAGAAAATGAATCAAATCCTGTTTCCTACAAAATACCCACGTCAGTTGCTCTTGGACTAGGAACAGTTTTTGTTTTTTTTATTTACTACAAAGTATAAAAAAAATTCCTTTTACCATACAAATATTTTACTTCATTAAAAAATTATAGATGAAAAAAAAATGTTCTGTAATAACTTATATTTTTCTTCTATAAATTAGTTTACCCCCTTAGGATCGTTTTTTGGGAAAAGAGATCTAGGAGGAAGAAGTTTCGAGGATGATTTTAATGAAGAATATATGCAAGAGTTTTCATATGACTCAGAATATGAGGACGTAAATACGCATAACAGGAGAATACATATAGCATATCAGCGAGAATGACAAAAATTAAGGTTTAAATTTTATACAAAATTATATTTAAACAATACTATTAATATGTATTAAAATAGATTTATGAACGTCTTTATATTTAATAAAAAATTACATTATAATATTACACAAAATAACTACATACGGAGATTGAAGTAAATGATAATAAATGTTATAAAATTAAAATCTGAAAACTTCCTTAAAATGCAGTTAATATGGGCATAACTTTATGGAAATCTTTGTATAGCAAAAATTAATTAGATATCATTATTTTATATGAAGTTTTATATAAGTTATAAAGTAAAGCATATATAGGATCTCACACAAAAAACTTTAGATAATGATACACGTTTAATATGCAAGAAAAGGCATAAAGAAAATTTTATCCATAAGAAGGTAAAATCGAATATACTACTATTTGTCAAACGCAAAAAACATAAAAAAGTATAAAAATTTTTATAATTATCATGATAATTAAATTTTAATGAATACAATTAAAAAAATATATGTCTTACATAAATATTTAAGAAAATATTAAAACATATATATAAAGATATATGATGAATACTGTTTATATAGTATATAATGATAAAATTAAAGACATTAATATATTAGGGGGAAGGTGTTTTTTGTTAAGGTTATATATTAGAACACTTGCAAATATAATTAACAATTTTGACGAATGTTGTTTTTTCTATTTGTTACACTGCGCGTAATTTTTTTTGTGTTTTAATATTAATAATTAAATTTATTAATTTTTTTTTTCTTTTTTCATATCAATTTATTAATATAATTATGAATAAATCGGAATTTTTATAACATTGAATAAATCCTAATCATAAATTTTAAATTATCTGTTGTGTTCTTATACATTCTTTTCTTCTATATTATGGAGTATATTTTACCTATTTCTATGATTACATTAATACATTTTTTTGGTGTCTATTTGTAAATAATTCGTTTGGTACATACTCATTCTCGTTATATCAAGTTATATTTTTTATTGAAAACTATTAAAATGGAACCTTGGGAAGGTGATCTAACATATAAATAAAAAATGTAACATGTATAAAGTGTAATTTTTATGGATAATTATAAATATCCAATAAAGATAAATTACATATAGAAATATTTTTAAGAGTATAAATATGAGAAAAAATAAAAATATTGTAAAGTAACTATTATTTTATTCATAGGAATGTAAAAAAAATTTAAAGAGATAAATTGTATAATATAACAAAAGTTGTTAGTACTATATATATATGAATAAATTATAATTAATTTACGTAAGAACTGTTTATAACTTCAGTGAATTTTTATTCTTGAGTAATATGAATCCTTTCTATTATATATATATATATATATATATATATATATATATATATATATATATATATATACATATAAAGTAGTAGGTATATAAAAAATGACTAATAAACTACTGCTGCTTTTATTAAGAAATACTTCCTTTAATAGTTGTAACTTTAGTATTCTATATATAGATAAATTCGTGTATTCCTAAATTTCGCTTTAAATATCCATATATTTTTGCACAAAAAGAATTTGTTATTAGTCAATTTTATCGTATTGGTATACACGTTTTCTGTTTCTAATTTTATTAATACATATATTATTTATACTATTAGGGAAATATAGTAATGTAAATATTTGTGTAAAATTATAATAGCAAAATTAGCGAATGCATTAATATATATAGAATGGTTATATGTTCTTTCTGAAAAATTATATCTACGACAATGTAGTTAAATCTATTATATAGCAATAAATAATATAAAATTATTTTTATTTGATTTTTTTTTTATTAATATTAAAATATAAAATAAATATTACAAATAAAATAATTTACATATAATAGTTTAAATTCAAATTATAACTATGCATGTTTCGTTATACAAATGCCTTTAATTATCAAATATATAAAATTAAAATTATATTATTGTATATAAAAAAAAGACACATGAACAAATATTAAAGGAAAGTAATCAAAGCATTTTTATATATCTTCAATAAGAAAAAATACAGTTTTATACATAACTAATAATTATTTTCCATTAACCATCTAATACGTATAAATATAAGAAATGCACAATAAAAGTTTATTCTATATTTCCTGGCAACAAAATGATGATTGTCATATTGTTAATTTTGTGTATATTTATTGGATATATGAATTAGACCTTTTTTTTTTGGAAAAAAATAAATCATATATTACCCTTTAGTGTAATATAGTATAAAATATATGGCAAGGAGTAATTTTAACATATTTTTTGTTTTTATATATTTCCTAAAGTATTTATCAATTCTCCATGCGTATTTATCATTAATTTTACTATATTGTATTAAATGATTTAGTAAATTTACTATTTTCTTTTTTAAAAATATGTGATGGATTGTTTTGAAACACTGTATATTTTGTTTATTATTTGC